>JAVJIX010000037.1:1010000-1230000 GCA_036785185.1 Paratrypauchen microcephalus | reverse complement strand
GCATTAAGTCTTCCATGTTCTTCTGTCCCTTTTTTCCTTCTTCACCTTCTTCTCTCTTTCACAGATGTCGCACTTTCTCGACATGACCGAGTTTGGGGAATCCGCTCGTTTCCTCAGGCTTACAAACCTGGAGCAGCTGGCAGCCAAGGCCCAGGCCTTTGACGGTAAGACCATATCTACCTGGTTTGATTTAGTTAAGATTAGGTCTAGGCTTGATTAAAAGTAGCTTTATCTGATTTAGACAATGTTTAGTCCTGATTTAGACTTGTTTTCCTTGTTCTCTGAAGGAACTAAAAGGGTGTGGATGCCTGATGAGACGGAGGCCTATGTCGAGGTGGAGATCCGAGAATTGAACGGGGACAAGTCCACCGTGGAGACCAAGGATGGACGGGTAAATCACACTCTACATGCTAAATTCTGAAGTGTTCAGTTCTGAACAGAATTGAAGAAGCAGCTTGGATGAGCTGCAAAACATATTCATCCAAAAAATCAATCAAGGTTAAAAAATTGAAACTCCTTTGTCATGGATTCTACCTGGATGATTGAGGGATTTTACACACAACTCTGTCCTCTGTACCTCTGGTTCTTACTTTGTTCTGTTCTAGTCTGATCTGATCTTGACTCTGGTCTGGTCTGGTCCTCCCCATGGTCTTAACTCTGGCTCTTGTTTGTGGCTCAGTTCCTGATAGTCAAGGAGGACGACCTGCAGCCAATTAACCCTCCAAAGTTTGACATGCTTGAAGACATGGCCATGTTAACTCACCTCAATGAGCCAGCAGTGCTGTTCAACCTGAAGAGGAGATACGCCATGTGGATGATCTATGTAAGAAGCATACGCTCTGAGCCCTATAAACACACAGAAACAGAAACTCAACAGACCTATATGAGCTATGAATTTAATTCAAATACACCATTTAAGTTCACACCAAAACATTAAAGGGCCTATAGTACGCAAAATACATTATTGTTCTTTAAAGGGATATGCCTCCCCCAGGTCAAACTTGGGCATCTCCCCACAGTCCAGATACTAAAATAAGTGATGGAAAGCGTTTTCCTGGTCACCCAGCCATTGTCCAGGTCTGTCAGCACTGACCGCCGCGGTATCTGCAGCTCCTCCGCCTTAGACTGGAGGCTAACGTCGCCAGAGAAAGATTTCGGCCAAAAGGAATTAATTTGCTCGATGCTTTTCCCAATTACTTTCTGTGAAGTGCGCATTCATATCGAGTGCAAATAAATGTACAAATCAACACGGAGAGCATGACTTGGTCATTTTGGGTGGGAACTATTTTTCAGTGCAGAAAAACAGAGCCGAAGCACACACCACGCTGCGTAACAGGGGAACTCCCAACGTGGTGCGTAACAGGGATTCCCCTGTGTGCTTCGGCTGTGTTTTTCCGATTCATTCCTTTTGGCCAAAATCTTTCTCTGGCGACGTTAGCCTCCAGTCTAATGCGGAGTAGCTGCAGCTGCGCGCGGCGGTCAGTGCTGACAGACTCGGATAATGGCTGGGTGACCAGAAAAACGCTTTCCATCACTTATTTTAGTCTCTGGACTGTGGGGAGATGCCCAAGTTTGACCTGGGGGTGGCATATCCCTTTAAGCCATGTTGTTACCTCCTCAAAAACATACCTGGAGTTGTGTTTTGTTGCATTCACACATGTGAGTTACCCTTTATTATTACTCTGTCTACATCTCCAAAGCTCAAAATGCTATGTTCCACCTTTTGATGTCATGAAGTGGTAGTTTTCAAGTTAACAGCTACCTTTTACCTTTTGTTAAGTAGAGATAGGCAATTCCAGGGCTGAAATCACCCAAACAATTCTAATGATGGTGTATGAAGCACTCCCTGTATAACCACATGACATGACAAGGTGGGACAGAGTGTTTGAGTAGGTTTTTGATGAGGAAAGACCATTAAAACAAGTATCAGAAAATAGCGTAATATGGCCCTTGAACTAACATCACTCTTTCATGATCTCCCTGTGCTCTAGACATACTCAGGTCTGTTCTGCGTCACTATGAACCCATATAAGTGGCTTCCAGTTTACACTCAGCAGGTCATCACGGGGTACAAGGGGCGTCGCAGAACTGAGACTCCACCCCATATCTACGCCGTCGCCGACAACGCCTACACTGATCTGCTGCAGAGTAAGTTTAAAAGTGCACTGCGCAGCTTTTCTGGTGAAGGGCTGCTTGTCTCCATGGAAATGTTATTGCTTTGTCTAGAAAGTTCCATAGTACAGATTAAACCTATCTAGACATGCAGGTAACAGCACTAAGCTACATTGCAATTCAGATCTGTGGAGAGTCTCCCCTATTCACAGAAGGAATTGTATTTTTTTAGCAATAAAAACACACAAAGAATAAATGCTATATGGATATGTTTAATGTGAACATTCCAGGGAAAGGTTGCAGACCCTCCACTAGAAAGGTTACGCAGTGCACCTTTAATGTTTCCACAAAATGAGTGTCTGTTGTCCCAATTTATTTATTGCTGTTTAAAAATCCCTTTTTTTAGATCGTGAGAATCAGTCCATGTTGATCACGTATGTTTGTTATTTTAATCAGTATTTTCTATCTAATATGTTAAAAAAAAATCCTGGTTTAATGTTTCTCATCTGTCTTTCACTGTTTTATCTCAGCGGTGAGTCTGGTGCTGGGAAAACTGTCAACACAAAGAGAGTGATCCAGTACTTTGCCATCATCGCAGCCTTAGGAGAGAATATCAAGAAAGGAGTAAGTACAAAGTTCAAAGTTCAAAGTCAGCTTTATTGTCAAAAACCATATGTACAGGTTGCACACACAGGATTTGAAATTGCAGCGCCCCCTAGGCCCACAGTGAACATAAAACATCTGATAAACAAGATAAAAGGAGAAATTCAATTTGTCAACTGGACAAAGTTTGTTTGGTCGAAAACGTTTCGCCGCTCATCAAACGTTTTCGACCAAACAAACTTTGTCCAGTTGACAAATTGAATTTCTCCTTTTATCATGGATTCTACCTGGACGACTGAGGGACTCTTCACGCATCTGATAAACAAGACAATAAACACAAAGATTAAAACATCACATATACCCCTAGCAGAAGTACAAGACAAACACAATGACTAAAACGTAACATATACCAAAGTTAAAAACCAACTGTAGTTATAGTTAGTTCATATCTGAGGACACACAATTAGGTAATGTTTGTGGAATTTAAATAAAAATCAAAATGGTTCCTTTTTTCTTGATAAATAATACCTTGTGAGGGTCAAAATTTCTTCTATCTTTGTTCAAATGAATGCATTAATCGTTGGATTTATATAGCACCTTTCAAGACACCCAAAGTGGTTTACAGTGCATTATTCACACACTGGGTGGTGGTAGGCTGCTATTTTAGCCACAGCTCCCCTGGGGTAGACTGATGGAAGCAAAGGCTGACGATCTCCACGATCGGGCCCTCCGACCACGCGCACTCCACATTCATACTTGCCAATGTGGGTGAAGTGTCTTGCCTAAGGACACAACGACCCCACTTCAATATTTTCTATGTAATCTGGATCTGCTCTTACTCTATACTCTGGACTTTTTCAGGGTTCTCTCGAGGACCAGATCATTGAGGCTAACCCTGCCATGGAGGCCTTTGGAAACGCCAAGACCATTCGCAATGATAACTCTTCACGCTTTGTATGACTCATTTTGTACTGAACCCTAACTCAAGCCATTACAGTGATTAATATAATCATTATTGTACATTCCATTTAAGGGAAAGTTTATCCGGATTCACTTTGGAACGACCGGAAAACTGGCTTCAGCTGATATCGACATCTGTGAGTATGTTTGTTACCGAAAGATTGTTCATATGTTTTAATATTTTTTATTATCTTGAATTCTATATAAGTGTTTATTACATCTTATTGAGTTTTTATGTTTGTCTCAGATCTCCTAGAAAAGTCTAGAGTAGTGTTTCAGCAGCCGGGAGAGAGGAGTTACCACATCTACTACCAGATTCTGTCCAATCAGAAGCCAGAGTTACAAGGTGACCCTACAAACACAACAGCAACAAAAAAAATCCAGGCCCCATCCCTTCACTACTACTGTCCAGTCAGGAATCAGGGCAACACAACCCTTTAAATGAATATATTATGTTAAAGCTATTGTTAAAACTGTATTTATTTATTCTTGATATATTTTCATAATTCACAGATATGCTGCTGGTGACCACAAACCCGTATGACTACCACTTCTGTTCTCAGGGGGTAACCACTGTGGAAAGCATCAACGACGGAGAGGAGCTTAAACTCACTGATGTAAGAGTCAAATCAAACTCTATTCAGCTAACCTAAACCAGAGCGGGTGACTTTAACATTCAGTATTAACCACCTAAAAAGTTACATAGTACATCTTTAACAAAACATCAAATATGCACGTACTAAGCATTGTTATTCCAAAACAAAAACCAGTTCATGAACCTATTAATAGGCTCTGTGCACAACAGCACCTGGCGAAATCACAACTTCCTGACCTTTTTCATCTCAGTGAAGTTTTTGCCGAGTCATGCTAAAATGAATAAATATTTAAAGATAAGGCAGTGAACAGCGAGTTGTGGGTGGATGTCACTGACAACATTTTAAAAAACTACATAAATAAAATTAATTCTTCACCGGAGGACACTTGACACTGTTTAGAAAGGTAGAGGCGTGTGTCTCATTGCTAATGCTAATGCTAATTTTAAGACATAATAAATATTAAAACAATAGCCTACTACAAATGGAAGTATTTAACATTTAAAACAACTGAGTAGTCTTTACTTCAATTAATTCAAATTTTAATATGTTGTTTATTTTTTAATCATTATTATTTCAATAAAGGCGACTGTAAACTTTGAGACACAGTGAGCTGGCTAACGTGCTGCTTTGCACAGAGCCTGTTATAGTGAGGATGCTGGTATGCCTTTTCCAGATAAATCTATAAATTAACAATCATCTTTTTGTTCACTGAACACAGTAACGGCTCAGTGACAGCTCTGTGAAACCACACTTTTGTTTTGCAGCATGCCATGGACACTCTGGGCTTCACTGTGGAGGAGAAGTATGGCTGTTATAAAATAGTGGGGGCCATAATGCACTTTGGAAACATGAAGTTCAAGAAGAAACAGAGAGAGGAGCAAGCTGAAGCTGATGGGACAGAGAGTGAGTCTGATTCAGCCTGTTGGAATGCTTTTATTATTTTGCCCTTTTGTTACTCAGGTATTTGCAGTGGTGGAATGTAACAAAGTAAAATTATTTTTTTATTATTGTATGAGACCTGAGGGAGACCTGAGAAACATTTAACAGTTCAATTGTTTCTGTTGAACAAATTTCATCACAAATCTTTTTCAAAGTCATTAGGTTTGAAGCCTCATAACCCTAAGCCCTTACTTTTTAAATCATTTTAAATGGGTACTTAAATACTTTTGTTTAAGTAGATTTATTATTGAGTATTTGTTGATTTTGTAACTTTTCTGGTGGAGGATCCATCAAATAGAGATGTTATTGCTTTGTCTAGAATGTATTACAGTGTAGAATCTTCATTTAGACCAAACCAGACTAAGTTACAGATCAGATATGTGGAGAGGCAATTCCGCTCACAGCCAGAACGACTGTCATTCTTGGTATCTTTGAGCTATAACACCACCTGTAGTTGAATAAATGTAAGGTAGAGTTCTTTAATGTCACATTGTGGAACATTCCAGGCAGAGCAATATATTCATAGAAACAAGCTGGTGTCGGACCCCCAACCAAAAGTACTGTAAAAACACTGAGTACTCTTTCCACCTCTGGGTATTGAAGAGTTGTGGAGAAAGTGGTGTATATTTAAGTGTGTTCTGTGTATGAAGTGTACATGTGTCTGTGCTCAGGTGTGGACAAAGCAGCATACCTGATGGGCATCAGCTCTGCAGATCTGCTGAAGGGTCTGCTGAACCCCAGGGTGAAAGTGGGCAACGAGTACATCGTCAAAGGACAGACGGTGGAGCAGGTACACATCTAACATTCACACACCTGTACAACAAACACCTGTGAATAAAAGACTGACAAAACACAGCTCCCTATTCATGGATTGCAGGATGACAAAACTAAATATTGTATCTTTTGAATGGGAAAAAGTCCTCAAGATTTCACCAATAAATGAAGTAAAACCCATGAATTGATACTTCGCAGCTGATTTCATCAACATTCTCTGGGGGTGTGATGCTAACTGTAGGCTCTGGTATGTCTAAGGCTTGTTAGACTTTAATCTAAGTTTTATTTTAACACGATCTGACTAAAAAGAACTGACATTGCTACAACAGGAGATGAATTGTACAGTAAAACAAGTCTCTCAACAAGTCTCACACATAAATTTACAGTCACAGACTAGCATTAGCCAACGGTTTTCAGTCATTCTCATCCTTTTGTTTAAAATCAAACTCCTAAACAGGACCATGAACGCTCATGTGGATCACAAGTCCTGAACATATGTTGTTTTTTGTGTTTTTTCTTGAGTTTCCAGACATCTTAAAACTTTTTTGACAGTGTTTGCTAATGTGTACATTGTGTCTCCATGGTAATACCTAAACAGTCAACCATTAGAAATACATGTAGAACACTCCCCCACTGCAAAGTATCAAAAACACACAAGCATATATGTCCAGAAGGCCTGGTGTAAGATTGTAAGATGTAACTCAGTCTTGTTGTGATTCTTGTATTTCAGGTGTACTATGCGGTGGCAGCTCTGGCCAAAGCGACCTACGACCGTATGTTTAAGTGGCTCGTGGGTCGCATCAACTCCACCCTGTACACAGCTCTACCAAGACAGTACTTCATTGGAGTCCTGGATATCGCTGGCTTTGAGATTTTTGAGGTAAGTATTTTTCTGACCTTGTTTCAGATTTATAATGTAGTTACACATTTGGTTGAGAACTCGGTCACCCCTGGTTAACCCTTGTTTAGTTCTGACTTTGGTGTCCGTCATTGTCTTGTTTCTATGGATTTGTCATTGGTCTGCTTTGAATGTTCCTTAATATGACATTAAACAGATCTACCTTACATGTATTCTATTAAATGTGGTTTTATTTCTCAAAAATACCTAGAAAAACAGACATTCTGACTGTGAGCAGGGTTGCCTCTCCACAGACCTCAAGTAACTTGGCCTGGTTTGGTCTCCATGATATTAGAAAGGTTAATGCCATACAGTGAAACATCTCAGACAAAGCAATAGCATCTCCATGAAGAAAAGTAGGTGGTGGTCTGATGGACCCTCCACCAGAAAAGTTACACAATGCTGGTTTAGTCCTGCTACTAATCTTGTCTTCTTTTGTTTCAGTTTAATAACTTTGAGCAGCTGTGCATTAACTTCACAAATGAGAAGCTGCAGCAGTACTTCAACCACCACATGTTCATCTTGGAGCAAGAGGAGTACAAGACTGAGGGCATTGAATGGACTTTTATTGACTTCGGACTGGACCTGCAGGCCTGTATCGATCTCATTGAGAGGGTACAAATAATACTAATATATACAAAGTGTACACCTATTGATGCTTTGCAGTGACATTACGTTGGAGTGATTTCTATGTGTATTTCTATTTTGGAATGTTTTTTATTTACCGTACTAACACAATGCACGCATTAGCAACTACCAAAAAGGTGTTTAGATTGTCTGAAAACTCAAGAAAAAATACAAAAGTGATTTAAACAACACTTTTTCAGTAGCCTGTGATCTATACGACGGTTCATGGTCGTGTTTAGGTGTTTTCTTTTCAACAAAAAGGTGAGAGTGACTAACTAATTAGCTTATGACTGTAATTTTATGTGAGATAGACTTGTTTAACAGCACAAATCAGATCACCAGTTGTAACACCAACTAAATCAGTTCTTTCTGACCAGATTGTGTTAATACAAAGTTCAGATTGAAGTTTAACTTGAGTAACAGAGCTTCAGACAGAGCAGAGTCTCTAGTTAGCATCACACAACCAGGGAATGTTGATGACATCATCTGCAAAGTATCAATATACTATATTTATACTCTGTACATACTGTATCTCTCTCTGTCCTTCAGCCCATGGGGATCCTGTCCATCATGGAGGAAGAGTGCATGTTTCCAAAGGCCACAGACCAGAGCTTCAAAACCAAACTCTATGACAATCATCTGGGAAAATCCCCGAACTTTCTTCGACCACGACCCGACAAGAAACGCAAATATGAAACGCATTTTGAGCTCAACCACTATGCAGGAGTGGTGAGTCCAAGCACCAGTGTAAACCAGGTCTAATAGGATGAAAAACAGCACCAAAACTAAACTATAGACTGTATAAAGAAGTGGACTAAGGGAGTGTGACGTTACCCATGGCGTTCAGCTCCAGTCAAATGAAGCTCACAAGGCCAGCAGTTATGGGAATAATTTGGAGCCAATTTCCATAATACGAATAGGAATTTATTTACAGACAAAATAGTGAAATAAAAATAAAAAACAAGATCACGTAGAGCAGGTACATATGAACATTTTAAGACTAAAATTACAAAGTTCATGGCAGCAATTACAGAGAGAGGATGACAGTTTTTCTAGGCTAGGTTAGCTAGGTGGGTTAGCTATGTCCACTTATACTGTATACAGTCTACGCTCTAAACCAGGACTTAACAAAGTTCACAGAGGTAACAAGGACTGACATAACAGTCCTGAACCAAGACTAAATCCAAACTAAAGAATAATGGACTTGGTCCAGACTAGGACTAACCTGGTATGAACTGGTCTTCTGGTTCTTCTAGGTTCCCTATAATATCACGGGCTGGCTGGATAAGAACCGTGATCCCCTCAACGAGACGGTGGTAATACTGTTCCAGAAATCATCAAACAAGCTGATGGCTGGACTGTTTGACAACTACATCAGCTCTGACATGCGTTAGTTTCTCCATGAGGTTCTTGTATTTATATACATTATTCTGAATAAATTATAATATTGTGTTAATGTTAATGTGCTCAGCATTGGACCCTAAAGCTGAAACCAGGCCCAGGAAGAAGAAGGGAGCATCGTTCCAGACCGTTTCACAGCTTCATAAAGTCAGTTCACAAAACGAATATTTATACAATAATTGAAGACGGCTACATTTGTCTGGAATATGATTTTAATATTTTTAGGAAAACCTGAACAAACTGATGGCCAACCTCCGTAGCACACAGCCACACTTTGTCCGCTGCATCATTCCTAATGAGTCCAAGAACCCAGGTTAGAGCCAGAACTTTTTCTACTCTTATATAGCACCTAGCACAGGCCTAATTTATATACCATATCACGTGGGCCTAACAAATCCAGTACAGTATAGTACAAAGTAACAATATTGCAAAAACATAGATCCTATTCATTGATATGAGAGTAAGTATTGACTAACTCATTAATAATGGAACCTTCAACAAAACTTACCTATGACATACGTTCATAGTTAGCAGTTATTCTCTCCTTCAAAAGACCAAATTACAAAAATTATCTTTCCTTCTGTAGTTCTATGTTTGGTCTCAGGTACTTTCTGTCTCAGGTGTGATGGAACCATTCCTGGTGCTGCACCAGCTCAGGTGTAATGGAGTTTTAGAGGGAATCCGTATCTGCAGAAAAGGCTTCCCCAACAGGATCCTGTATGCAGAGTTTAAGCAGAGGTGAGACCAGTTCAAGTTCAGGACTACAGTATGAACCATGTCTAAACTAAGTCTAAACCAGGACTTAGAGAGGTCTAAAACTTCTATGTACTACTCTTTGTCAGGTACCGGATCCTGAACCCAGCTGCCATCCCAGAGGACTCGTTTGTGGACAGTAGGAAGGCTGTGGAGAAATTGCTCACTTCTCTGGACATAGATCACACGCAATACAAGTTTGGACAGACAAAGGTACACTTTACCTTCACCCCTGTTCCTCACCTGTATTTCAACTGCATCTCCCCTGTGTCTCACCTGTCTCACCCCTGTCTCTTACCTCTTTCTCTTGTGTCTTACCTTGTCCTCTTGTCTGTATGTTGTCTGTATGCAGATGTCTGATATAATTTTAATACCCTCTCTGTGTTGTTTCTGTGTATTACCTTTGGCAGGTGTTCTTTAAGGCGGGGCTGCTGGGGCAGCTGGAGGACATGAGGGACACTCGTCTGTCTGAGATTCTGACCATAGTTCAGGCCATGTGTCGTGGCAAACTCATGAGGATGCAACGTGACAAGATGATAATGCACAGGTCTGTCCCAGCCTGTGGGGCTCGCTTTCAGCCAAGCCAGCCAACTCCACACATTTCTTATACTTTACTTTAACTTGTAATCAGACATATCCCATATTTCCATTGGGCTTGATTGACAGGCAGATTAGCGTGGTCTGTCTATATCAAACAAACATTCAGATTTATGGGTAAAAGAAATAATAACAGAGAGGACTGAAAAATTTCATCCCTCTGTAGAATCAGTCGGTGAAGCACAGATTCTAGCTACCACATAGGAGTTGGATTACATTATTGAGAGCTGTTCTAGGAGGAGGTCTAACCCCTCTGTTTATTGTAGGGATGCAGTGGTGGTGATCCAATTCAACCTGCGTGCGTTCTTCTCTGTGCGCACATGGCCGTGGATGATGCTATTCTATAAACTCCGCCCCTTACTCCGGAGTGCGCAGGTGGAGAAGGAACTAGCCGCACTAAATGAGGACTTCAGTAAACTCAAGGAGGCCTTTGACAAGTACAGACCAGAATGGAAACCAGATCTGAACACATTTTGATTGGATTACACCCTGATTTTTGCTGTATATTTTCAGGTCTGAGGGAAAGCGCAAGGAGGCCGAGGAGCGCCAGGTGGTTCTTGTTCAGGAGAAGAATGATCTGGCCCTGCAGCTACAGGCTGTAAGTCTCACACAAATTTATTTACCACTATTTACATTTGGAGTACTTAATGTTTCTAGTAAGAGTGAACTTTTTTTTTTAAATGGTCAGAATGCTTATATTTAATGTCGACACAGTCTAGTTGCAAGTGGAAAGAGCCATTAAAGGGATATGCCACCCCCAGGTCAAATTTGGGCATCTCCCCACAGTCCAGAGACTAAAATAAGTGGTGGAAAGCGTTTTCCTGCTCACCCAGCCATTGTGTGAAGAATACAGCCGAATCACGCAGCACGCTGCCAGGGGAATCCCAGTTACGCACCGGGAAGGGAGTTCCCCTGTTGCACAACGTGGTGCGTGATTCGGCTGTATTCTTCCGCACTGGAAAATAGTTCCCACCCAAAATGACCAAGGCAAGCTCTCCGTGTTGATTTGCACATTTATTTGCACTCGATATGAATGCGCACTACACAGAAAGTAATTGGGAAACGCATCGAGCAAATTAATTCCTTTTGGCCGAAATCTTTCTCTGGCGACGTTAGACTCCAGTCTAAGGCGGAGGAGCTGCAGATACCGCGGCGGTCAGTGGCGACAGACTCGGACAATGGCTGGGTGAGCAGGAAAACGCTTTCCACCACATATTTTAGTCTCTGGACTGTGGGGAGATGCCCAAATTTGACCTGGGGGTGGCATATCCCTTTAAATAACAATACAAATCACAGCTAGTTTAAGTTCTGTGAAAGTGTGGGAATGTAGTTTTGGACCACATCCTCTTCTTATTCTTCAGGAGCAGGATAATCTTGCAGATGCAGAGGACCGGTGTAATCAGCTGATTCAGTCAAAGATCCACCTGGACCAGAAACTGAAGGAAATGCAGGAGAGACTGGAGGATGAGGAGGACGTCAGTGCCACATTAACAGCTAAGAAACGTGTCCTTGAGGAGGAGGTAGTGACGCTGAAGAGAGACGTGGACCAGCTGGAACTGACCCTGTCCAAAGTGGAGAAAGACAGACATGGGGTGGAAAACAAGGTGAGGACAAACCAGGACAAAATCAAAACATGTCTTAAGCAGGACTGAATTATTGTTCTTGTTTTCAGCTGAAGAACCTCTCTCAGGAAATGTGTGCTCTGGATGAGTCGATTCTGGTTCTAGGCCGAGAGAAGGCCGCTCTGCAGGAGGCCCATCAGCAGGCTCTCCAGGATCTGCAGACCCAGGAGGACAAGGTCACGGTTCTGTGCAAAACCAAGTCCAGACTGGAACAACAAGTGGACCATGTAAGTTTTATGTAAGTTTTATGTAAGGAAAACTTGACCCAATCTTTGTCTTTCTTATCTTCCTTTCCTCTATCTCACCTCTCACCTCTCAGGTAGAGAGTAGCCTCGAGCAAGAGAAGAAGGTGCGTGTGGAGTTGGAGAGGACTCGTCGCAAACTGGAAGGAGACCTCAAACTGTCCCAGGAGTCAGTACGGGACCTGGAGACCCAGAAGTATGATCTGGAAGACCGCCTCAAAAAGTATGCTATCTTCAAATACTACTTTAGAACTGGTCTTGGTTTGTACTTGGATTGACTCTGGTATCTCTCAGGAAAGACGGAGAACTGACCCAGCTTCAGTCCAAACTTGAGGATGAACAGAGCATCGTAGCTACCCTGCAGAAGAAAATCAAAGAGCTTGAGGTGTGTATCAGGATCTGAGGTATTTAAATTTATTTAAATATTACAAAATGGCACCTTCTCTATACAGAGACAGTCTGATGCAGATAACAGATAAAAATAGCTCCATCAGTCAAGTCAGTTCAGTAGAAATTTTGAACCATATTCTTCAGACACGTATTGAGGAGCTGGAGGAGGCGCTTGACGCAGAGAGAGCCTGGAGAATGAAGGCTGAGCGGCAGAGGAATGACATTGCACGAGAACTGGAGGAGCTGGGAGAGAAGTTAGAGGAGGCGGGCGGAGCTTCTGCTGCTCAGATTGCTCTCAACAGGTACAATACCCACCTGTGCCCTCCTATAGACTTCCTCAGCTAATTACAAACTTCTATCGTACAACCAACACTACCTAACTTTATCACTAACAATCAAAGAGAGATTGTGGGCGACAGTAGCTCAGTTGGTAGAGCATTTGTCCACTGATCCAAAGGTTGGCGGTTCAAATCCCGCTCTTGACATCAGAAACATCAGTGGTTGAGCGGTTAGATCCACTGACCCACAGGTTGGTTGGTACGATTCCAGCTCCCACAGATGAATCCTTGGGCAAGCCACTTAACCCTCCTCGCCCCCAGTGTCTGCGTACACTGGTGTGTGAATGTGTGTGTGAATGGGTGAGTGGTTCCTTGTTGTAAAGCGCTTTGGGTGCCTTGAAGGTGGAAAAGCGCTATATAAAGATGTGACCATAGTTGTTTGTCCACTGATCCGAAGGTTAGTGGTTCGAATTCCGATCTCGACATAAACAGTCATTTATGGTAGAGAGTAGTCAGATCCACTAACCGTGGTGCGATTCCAGCTCCCATCGATGAGTGTTCTGTTGTGGTGTCCTTGGGCACGACACTTAACCCACCTCACCCCTAGTATTTGTGTACACTGGTGTATGAATGTGTGTGTGAATGGGCCATTGGTTGCTTGATGAAAAATACTTTGAGTGCCTTGAAGGTGGAAAAACTCTATTTTATCACCATTTACTATTAGACGTAGAGCCCCATCTTGAACTGCCACCTTAACGTAGTGGAGGGGTTTGAGTGCCCGAATGATCCCGGGAGCTATGTTGTCGGGGGCTTCACACCCCTGGTAGGGTCACCCAAGGCAAACAGGTCCTGGGGCCTTCACCCACGGGGCCCGGCCATGCAGAGCCCAAAGGAGTGACATGGGGCCGTCCTCCCGTGGACACATCACCCACAGGAGGATCCATAGGGGGCCTGTGTAGGAAGACCTGGACGGCAGTCGAAGGCAGGGGCCTCGACGACAGGATCTCTGGACATGGAGACTAGCTCTGGGGACATGGAATGTCACCTCGCTGGGGGGGGAAGGAGTCCGAGCTTGTGTGGGAGGTTGAGTGTTACCAACTAGATATACTCAGCCTCACCCCCACACACAGCCTGAGATCTACAACCCAACTCCTTGAGGGGGCCTGGACTCTCTACAGTTGCCCGCAGGAAGTGGCGGCGGGCAGATGTGGGCTTGCGCATTGCCCCAAAGCTCAGCTGCCGTGTGTTGGAGTTCATCCTGGTGAACGAGAGGGTCGCATCCCTGCTCCTTCGGGTTGGGGACAGGTCTCTCACTGTTGTGTCGGCCTACAGGCCAAACAGCAGTGCAGAGTACCCGGCCTTCTTGGAGTCCCTGGGAGGGGTACTGGTCAGTGCACCGAGTGGGGACTTCATTGTTCTACTGGGGGACTTGTGGGCAACGACAGTGACAGGGTTGACTGGGAGGAACAGCCTCCGTGATCTAAACCCGAGTGCTGTCACGTTATTGGACTTCTGTGCTAATCACGGTTTGTCCATAGCAAACACAATGTTCGTGCACAAGGGTGCCCATCAGTGCATGTGGCACCAGGACACCTTAGACCGGAGGTTGATGATCGACTCGATGATCGATGTCATTGATGATCGATGTCGTGTCATCTTACCTCCGGCCGCGTGTCTTGGACACACGGTTGAAGAGAGGAGCAGAGCTGTCAAACTTTCACCACCTAGTTGTGAGTTGGGTTCGCTGGCAGGGGAGGAAACTGGAAAGACCTGGCAGACCCAAACGTATCGTGAGGGTCTGTTGGGAATGTCTGGCAGAGACCTCTGTCAGGGCGATCTTCAACTCACACCTCTGGGAGAGCTTCTCCCAAATCTTGGGGTAGGTTGGGGACATAGAGTCCGAGTGAGCTTTGTTCTCGGCCTCTATTGTGGATGCGGCCACTCATAGCTGTGGTCCTCATGTCTGTGGCAATTCCCGAACCCAGTGGTGGACATTGGAAGTAAGGGATGCTGGTAGGCTGAAGAAGTCCTATCGGGCCTTGTTGGTTCGTGGAACTCCTGAGGCAGCTGACAGGTACCGGCAGGCCAAATGTGCTGCAGCTCAGGTGGTCGCAGATTCAAAAACTTAGCGTTGGGAGGAGTTTGGAGAGGTCATGGAGGACTATGGGATGGCCTCATGAAAATTCTGGAAAACCATTCGACGCCTCAAGAGGGGAAGCAGAGCTTCACCAACACTGTTTACAGTGCGGGTGGAGAGCTGTTGAACTCAACTGGGGATGTTGTCGGATGGTGGAAGGAATACTTTGAGGATCTCCTCAATCCCAGTGTTACATCTTCCGAGGAGGAAGCAGAGGCTGGGGACTCAGAAGCGGACTCATCCATCACCTTGACACCACCCTTGTGGTGTCCTGTGGAGAGTGCTCCGGGAGTATGGGGTTCGGGGCCCTTTGCTAAGGGCTGTTTGGTCCTTGTATGACCAGAGCAGGAGCTGTGGTCGCATTTCTGACAGTAAGTGAGACCTGTTTCCGGTGCATGTTGGACTCCGCCAGTGATGTCCTTTGTCCTTCACCGGTTCTGTTCATTGAATTTATGGACAGAATTTCTAGGCGCAGTTTGGGGTTTGGGGACCGGGTCTCATCTCTGCTGTTTGCAGATGATGTTTGCAGATGATGTTGTCCTGATGGCTTCATCAGACCAGGACCTCCAACATGCAATGGGGTGGTTTGCACCCAAGTGTAAAGTGGCTGGGATGAGGATCAGCTCCTCCAAATCCATGGCCATGGGTTTTGACTGGGAAAAGGTGGCTTGCCCTCTCCGGTAGGTGGAGAGTCCCTGCCTCACCGTTGTGGTGAAGAGGGAGCTGAGTCAAAAGGCAAAACTCTTGCCCTCAGGAGGTGTTCCAGGCATGTCCCACCAGGAGTAAGTCCCGGGGAAGACCCAGGACATGCTGGAGGGACTATGTCTTTCAGCTGGCCTGGGAACGCCTTGAGGTCCTCCCAGTGGAGCTGGGTCCAGGGTGAAGGAAGTCTGGGAATCCCTGCTTAGACTGCTGCCCCCACGATGCGGCCTGGATAAGTGAAAGAAAATGGATGGAGTATGCAGAGTTCTGGCCATACAGATTGCACTAAACTCAACTAAGATCCCTATTACTTTTGCTATTCCCATAGAATCTGTTAAGTGTGCCTGTGTTGTTTGAGGACTCTCTATGTCATGTTTTTTCGTTCGTGCATACAGGAAACGAGAGGCAGACTTCCTGAAGATGCGACGGGAGCTGGAGGAGGCAGGGCTTCACCATGAGACAACTGCAGCCACTCTCCGTAAGAAACACTCGGACACCGTGACTGACCTGAGCGAGCAGATCGACAACCTTCAGAGAGCCAAGCAAAAACTGGAGAAAGAGAAGGCAGAGACCAGGCTCCAAGCAGATGACCTGGCCGCTAACGTGGAGTCACTCACTAGGTCCAAGGTAACGCCAAGGCTTAAACCATAACTAAGCCAGAACTATGTTAGGACCAGCTTTTAATAGACCTTGGTAGACTCCACCTGGATGTATTCAGGTTTAAAGGGATACAGATTTTGAACAAGGACCACAACAGTTTTTTGTGGGGTTTCAGGGTGCAACAGATAAGTTGTGCCGGTCATATGAGGATCAGTTGACCGAGAGTCGTAATCGAATCGAAGACCTCCAGAGGCAACTCACAGAAATGTCTGCACAAAAGGCTCGCGCCCTCACTGAGACAGGTATGACATTATTTTGATCTGGTTTAAGGAGAGCTGAATCCTTTTTTTGTTTTTGATGAGTCACCCTGTAGATTTCTGGAGTTAGACCTTGTTTATAAAATGTAACAAATTATTATCTGTTGGTGCAGTGGAGTACAGCCGTCGCCTGGAGGAACGGGATGCTCTGATTGGTCAGCTGCAACGTTCAAAGGCAGGGCTAGCTCAGAACTCTGAGGATTTAAAGAGACAACTGGAAGAGGAGAGCAAGGTAACTGCCAGGCTAACCTGAGTCTAAATCAATAAACATAGGCTGTAATGGGGTACAGTCCAGATACATAATATTATATCAGGCATGTCCAAACTATGGCCCGTGGGCCAAATGTGGCCCTCAGATAAAATTTTCTTGGCCCTCAGGCTTCCAGGTGAATTGGCCAAATTACCTTGAGCAGAACTTTTGACTCCAAGTTTTCTGAAAATCTACCTTGATATGACAATATTTAATATTTATTTGTGGTTTTGAGGATCTTAGCATGAATAAAGGACTGATAGTTAATTCTAACATGTTAAACATGCATATTATTTCAATTACTGACTGTCCTGAGCACCAGTCTATGGCCCTCAATCGGCCCTCTGCTTCGTCTGTGTTTAGATATGTGCCCCTTGATGAAAAAAGTTTGGACACCCCTGTATTAGATGAATATGCTTGTGAGCTTGTAGTGTAACTTCTTGGTAGATTTCAGATTGTAGAATGTGCCGAAAATCTCTTTTACAGAAGGAGAACAAAATAATATCCTAAAAGATTGTATTTGTTGTCTCAGGCGCGTGTGGCTCTAGCGCACGCGGTCCAGTCCTCGCGGCACGACTGCAGCCTCCTCCGGGAGCAGTTAGAGGAGGAGCAGGAGGCTCGGGCTGAACTGCAGAGGGCAATGTCCAAGGCCAACAACCAGGTGGCGCAGTGGAGAACCAAGTATGAGACTGATGCAGTGCTGAGGATTGAGGAACTGGAAGAGGCCAAGTAAGAGCTGCCTCACTTGGAGCATATCTATATTCACTACAGTCTGTTTGGGGGACTTGGTGGACCTGTTGGACTATTATGGGTCTGGTGTGTCCCCACCCTAACGCCTGTGTGTTTCAGGAAGAAGCTGGTGGTGAAGCTGCAGTCCCTGGAGGAAGCAGTGGAGGCATCCCAGGCTAAGTGCTGTTCTCTGGACAAAACCAAGGTCCGACTGCAGACCGAGATTGAGGATCTGGTAGTGGAACTAGAGAGATCTAACGCGAATGCCTTAGCCCTGGACAAAAAGACCAGGAACTTTGACAAGGTATGGACCACAGTGTGTGCAGAAAGACTATATAATTAATCCACATTTCTCTGAATCAGTTTTGCTGGTTATTTCTATTATTACTGGTCTTCTTTGTGAACAGTTACTGATAGAGGCAAAGCAACGTTTTGAGGAGAGCCAGAGTGAGCTTGAGGTCTCTCAGAGGGAGTCCCGCAGTCTCAGCACCGAACTATTCAAACTGAAGAACTCCTACGAAGAGGCTCTGGATGAACTGGAGACAATCAAACGGGAGAACAAAAACCTGCAGGGTACAACCATGAATTATTCCTATTGCTGCATCACTTATTACTATAAACATAAAGTATACTGTACCACAAGGACACTAACAAAGGAACCGGATAAGGCTTTATTTCTGCCATATGAATGACTCCCTGCTCTCTGATTGACCTAGAGGAGATTGGGGACCTCACAGACCACCTGAGCCATGAAGGGAAGACCATTCTGGAGCTGGAGAGGATGAAGAAGGTTCTGGATGTGGAGAAGAGCGATATCAAGGCAGCGCTGGAGGATGCAGAGGTATTATGTTGTTCAGAGCAAAGGTGCAAGATCTAGGACTTGACAAAATGTGGGGTGAATGCTTTATAACTGCTATGACATTTTTATTCTTGTGACTGTATTTTCAGGGAACTCTGGAGCACGAGGAGACAAAGACACTCAGAGTTCAGATGGAGCTGCAGCAAGTGAGGTCTGAGATTGAGCGCAAGATTTCAGAGAAGGACGAGGAGATTGACAGCCTGCGGTACTGCTTCCTGAATTTTAATGGACTCTTTTAGCACTAATGTTTAAATATTAGTTTTGCTTGCAGCTTTGGTCATGAGCATTCTAATCCTAGAAGGAATATAGGGTACATGGTGCTCATCCAAAATGCAATACTTGTGTTGGTCTTCCAGGAGGAGCCAGCAGCATGCTTTGGAGACACTACAGTCTAGTCTGGAAGCTGAGTGTCGCAGTCGCAGTGAAGCGCAAAGACAGAAGAAGAAACTGGAGTCAGAACTCAATGAGATGGAAATCCAAATGAGCCATGCCCACCGGCAGGCCGCCGAGAGCCAGAGGCTTATCAGAGTGTTGCAGACCCAGGTAATTTCACCCGTCTGTGACACTGTCTGCTCATCCACCCACTACACCCAGTCTACTACAACATAACCTCTCACCTCTTGGCCATACCGGCTTGTCAAAGCTTGATCCCGTCAGATCTCAGAAGCTCAGGAAGGCCAGATCTGGTTAGTACTTGGATGGGAGACCGCTGGAAAAATCAGGTGCCATAGTGGAGCGCCAACTGCAAAAAAACTCTAGGTCAAGCCTAGAGTTGATGGAGAAACTGTAGGGCTTCAAATTAGCAAATCAGCCTCCTCAGTCCCAGTGAATTTGTCACTGGGCTCGAGATTATTTTTCTCTATGGATCAGTGCACTGAGAGGAGCCTCCAAACAGAATAATTTGGAATACATTGTCTATAGTAAGAGCACATGCCTATATAAAGGACATGAGCTGCTTCTTAGTCTGAGGCTTTGGAATATTTTGAATTGCTGCAGCTCGCTTTGTAGAAATACTTTTAACTCTGGCAGAAATCACGTGACCAAGGAAGACTAATTCCTCTTTCACAAATTGCAATTTAGACAGGCTAGCCTTATGTTATGCATGCATATGTTTTAACAGGGCCACTGAGTCGCGTTTACACTGCTCCTCGGTTGGAGCGCACAGGAGAATTTAGTTTATTTAGTGTATTATTGTAAAATAAACGTGCCATGTGACACCTCGAGAGAAAACTAGAAAGTCACGCAGAGCCGCATTGTACCATGTGGAAGCGTGAACAAATCCCTGACACAAACTGGTGAAATACCTGTTCCCCTTGTATTGAAACGAGAAAGAAAATTGGGAATTTTCAATGAGCGGAACTGAGGAAAAAAAGCATTAGCCAGATCAACAACTGTGAAATATTTGGAATTTGGGACAAAACCGTGTATGGATTACTCTAGATTACATTTGTTTTTTTGTTTTTTTTTGGGGGGGGGACACCTCCAGATTCACATGGTACAATCACGCCTGCTTCACGCAAATCATTAAACACGGGGTCAGTACCTTCAATCGCCTCTGGTCACAGAGGATATCGGGGGCGACAAGAACGTGCATTGGATTTTTCCCCCCACGTAATTACAACTGGTTGACAACCACAGATTATGTGGTATTATTACCTGAAGCCCAATAGGTGTGGAGATTAAACAGAGATTCAGCCTACGCATCAAATCACGACCAAGCAAACTAATTGGACATACATTTATGAACAAGAAAGAATGTTTGAAAACCATGCCCTGGGATCAAAACATCTTTAAAGGGGATGTGAACTGCTCTTAGTTGTGTTACCAGAAGCTAATACAGGGGGTCTTCGGGTTACGACGTTGATCCGTTCTTAAGACGCGTCGTAACCCGAATTTCGTCGTAAACCGGATTTTGCCTTTGATCTTCCAACCAAAGCACCAATAACCTTTCCATCTCAATAATTAGACCACTGCGCTGCTTGGTTATCACTTTCATAGGAGCAGATCAGAGCTCACATCAGGTACTTCCGCCCACATTGGGCACGCACACGAGGCTGTCTTCTTCTCCCTACAACCACAACAGAGCGTATTCTTCCGCCGCGCGCCGTTCGCATTTGTTTACATCTCTTACCACGCTAAACCGCGTAAGACGGAATGACGCGTAATATATACATATTTTTTTTAATGGGGACGCGTTCGTAACCACGAAACGTCGTAACCCGAGGACCCCCTGTAGTGATAAGGTGTAGCGGCCACTCCATTTATGCGTACAAGAGAGATCACTGTTTTAACAATAGTTTGTTGCTTAAGAATCAACTAAAAATCCAATTTCAACCATTTACAGACAATTTGTATGTGGGGGAAATCCCCTGTCTCTCTAGGAATTTGTGAATGGCCAATACTCTCCTGTGCCAAATGGAATGCGCTCATGTGTGGGGGTGTTGGGTGGTGGTTACCGTCCGCCGAAGCTGATGGCGCCGGTGTGGAGTCAGGAGCGGTGTTGATGACCCCGGCTGCGGCCCCCAGACCCATGCCTGCATAGGAGCTGCGCCCTTATCTCGTTTGTTGACCAGCTTCCTCACGGGCACCGCCATGCCATGGCTCCAGTCCCGAACATAATGTCCAGCTGCCCCACAGTAATAACACACATCCTGCCCAGACCAAGGGCTCCTGGCGCGGCCCCAGCCTCATCCTTGGCCGCGGTTGTGGTCAGGGAGCGCAGCAGAAAGCTTGAGTAGGTCCATTGGCTTTGCTCTCTTTGCCAATATTGCCCTGATCTCTTGTCCAGAGGGGCAGAACTCCCGACAAAATGTCAAAAACTCAACAGCAAATCTGGGTCCGTCCATGATTGGGTCGGGCAGAGACTCCTCCACAAGCACTAATGGCAATGTCCACATCAGTCCTTAGCCGATACACGGAAAGGGGGCGCCCGCCACCTCCACCACTGGAAACTGTCCTTTGGGGTCATCTTCGGTGCGTGTAGCAGATGACCCCACGTTTGCCTGGTGTGTGAGCAGTGTTGGTTGCCCCCACGCGGATTTAACCTTCAGTTTCGTCCTGCACGTGGTGGAGTGTGGCTCGCCCATGGCTCTTTCGTCTCCTCCGGGCATGACCTCATGGCCTGTCTCGAACTCCGGTGGGGCGCATCTGGGGGGGCAGGAGTTCAGGTTCACATCCGAGGCCACCAGCTCTGGACAGAGACAAGGAAAAGAAACAGCAGTATCTGGTTTCATTGCATTTGTGTCATGTGTTTGTGTGAAATGTGGGAGTCACCTTGCACTCTGAGTGTCCACGCTCACGCGCACATTCTCAGTCACATGCACATTTTCAGGTCTCATATCACACTCATTCTTATCACCCGGTTTTCTACTTCGCTCGCATACTGGAACTTGTTTTTCTCCCCCTGGATTCTGCCTCAGAAATCCACACATTCAACCACTTGTAATGAGTACCAATTGATTTAACCTTTTGCCCCGATAATATTTTACACTTCCAAATTTTATGCCTTTGCTTATCCAAATACCCCTTCAGCTTAGTGAGTTGGTTCATACTGAATGAACCCCCATCAGGAAACCCAAATTTCTCTATCCATATTGGTAAGCATTCCAAAGATTCCTTGCCATACTCTTCCGACATAAAAGCCGTAATTGGTGACTCTGGGACCTGTGGAGCTGGAGTCGCGACCCTGGACTGCCCATTCCCAGCCATACTCTATCCCCGGGATGAGTATGGTCAGCACGCTGATGATCAACCTCTACTCGTCTGTAGGGTAGAATTTTTTACCAGACATTTCGTCTTTCTAGCCGAAGCAAGGAACACCATAGACCTATCAGTTTAGCCGAAGCAGGGGCACACCGACCCCGTTTGGTCACCGTAGACCTGGACACCTCCACCGATCGCGCGTCACAGCAGCAGCTCCCACAGCAGAGTTCACTGGAGGTCACAGCTCCTTTGCCTGTCTGCCTTAAAGGAGCGCTAGTTTGTATTAGTCAATCACTATACAATTTTAGCTTTTCTTTTTTTCTTTCTTTTTGTTACTGCCCAAATACAAATTCAAATGCCAATATAATATATTTACCTTTTTTTTAATTATTTCTTTTACTGCCCAAATACAAATTCAAAACCCTATACCTTTTTTTTCTCTTTTTTCTTTAATCAAATTGCGTTAAAAAAAAAAATTGAAAGCAGGAAGGAATCCAGGAGCAAAACCCACAAGAACAATTTGAATTTGAAAGAAGACAACTCACCACATATAGCACAGGTTAGGACCCTTTAGCGCCGGTGTTTTCCTGCAAGAGGGATGTGCCCTCGATCTCAATTAAAGAGCAAAGGCTAGGATGGAGCCCGTAAGACCCCCGTCCTAGGGTGGCCAGCCGCAGATCTCCCTCACAGAAAAAAAAAGAACCGGTCGAAAAGGACTGTTCGTTGACGCCAAATTGTTGTGGAATTTCTATTCTAAGAGAATAAAACTGGAAAGTTGTCTTGGATCAAAGAGTTAATTTATTAAAAGCAATAGTGCACAATTACACCCTGACTGTCCCTCACAGAGGCATCTGTCCCTAGATCTGTGTTCATAACAAAACATACCAAGTTCTTATACCCCATGGGAGGGGCATGAGCAAATGCGTACATGCATAATCAAGACATAACATTTAACATAACAATAACAGGTCAGCTCAAGGCTGGCTCCTTCACAAGCACAATAACAAGTTTAGAGGCCAGTGGAAATTTACCACATGTGTACAGGCCTAAAGCCTTAGCTAGATTTTGGTGACATGATTGACAACCCCATTTCATTAAGAATCATTAAATACTTATACATTACATATATATCTGATTATATGCATGATTATTGTAAGATTTCCATTACATTCCTTAGGCAAGACACTTCACCCACATTGCCTAGTATGAAAGTGATGTGTGCATGAGTGATGGTGGTAGTCAGAGGGGCCGATGGTGCAGATTGGCAGCTGCGCCAGGGTAGCTGTGGCTACATTAGTAGCTTACCACTACCAGGTATGGGGTGAATGTATAAAGATCTGTACAGCGTCTTTGTGACATATGTCTGTGAAAAGCGCTATATAAATAAACTTACTTCCTTACTTTTATATAACTCAGAGTCAGAGAGTCTGCTAAAATGCACAGACCCTTTTACCTTCCCCTGATCTCTTCTGGATATTGTGCTTTGCACTGATGACGATAGTCTGATGTTGATCCTGTCTCAGGTGAAGGAGCAGCAGATTGACCTGGAGGAGAAGTTGCAGGCGTCCAATCAGCTGAAGGAGCAGATCGCTCTGCTGGAGCGCCGCTGTTCACTGATGAGTGCAGAGAAGGACGAGCTCAAAGAAGTGCTGGACCTGACGGACCGTGCACGAAAGAGCGCGGAGCATGAACTGGTGGAGGTGTCTGAGAGAGTGAACCTGCTGAGCACTCAGGTACTGCACTGAGGATCACTCATGTATAAGGATCTAGGTCTATTTGGAACAATATGAACTTGTTTTGAATTTGTGCTTTTCTTATTTAGAATACAGGTCTGGTGAACCAGAAGAGGAAGCTTGAGACTGATGTATCTCAACTATGTGGAGAAGTGGACGAGGCTTTGACTGAGTCCAGGGGTGCAGAAGAAAAGGCCAAAAAGGCCATCACAGATGTGAGTCTGATCCTTCCCCTCCAATGATCTAAAGTAAGACTACTACTGTAGACATGCTGATATAGTTATAGTACATGTTTTAATGCCTCATAGGCAGCACTGATGGCAGAGGAGCTGAAGAGGGAGCAGGACAGCAGTAATCTTCTGGAGCGACTGAAGAAGAACATGGAGGTTACAGTGAAAGAACTGCAGCTCAAGTTGGATGAGACTGAACAGATGGCTCTCAAGGGGGGCAAGAAACAGCTGCTCAAGCTTGAAAACCGCGTAAGTACCAGAACTCTGTCTAAACCTGGTCTTCTCAAGGTCACCCTCCAACCTGGAACATGCACAATGAAAAAAACTGCTATGTGTTTTCCATCAGCATCCTGGCTCAAGTCAGGTCCTCTTCTCCCAATGGGGTTTATCCCCAGAGGTATTGAGGGAAGGATAACCAATAAAGTATAATTTACTTATTAGTACTGCTGCACTGTATTCAGTGGGACCCAGGGAGACAGACGCGGTTCTGGACATGAGCAGAATCTACTCTGGTTCTGACCCAGTTTATTTCTCTGCAGGTGCGGGAGCTGCAAACAGAACTGATGGTGGAACAGAGGAAGAGTGAGGAGTACCACAAAGGAGTGAGACGCTACGAGAAGAAACTGAAGGAGCTAACCTCTCAGGTACTACAAATACAGTCTATGGTACTAGCGCTACTGCTACCACTACACATCAGCAACAACCCTAAAGAGAAGAGGCTCAGATGAAGAAGAACTCACCTCTCAGACAAAAAATACTATTTCATTTTTGACAAATACTATGATACTGTATAATTTAAATTTTCGGTTGAGAAAGGACAGGTAAACACAGCTGAGGAGGAGGTATCGGGGAATACGGGGTATACTGGAAATATAATAAATGTTTGTTTTCTAGTCTGAAGAAGACAGGAAGACACTGCTAAGAATGCAGGAGCTTGTGGACAAACTTCAGACTAAAGTGAAGAGCTTCAAGAGACAGGCCGAGACCGCTGTCAGTACTGCACAGTCATACAACTGCTTTTATACTATTCCATTTGTATGTACACTATATACTCTATTGTCCTTGTCCACCAGGAGGAGCAGGTGAGCTCCAACTCTGTTCGCTACAGAAAAATCCAGCACGAGTTAGATGATGCTGAGGAGCGAGCGGAAATAGCAGAAACAACTGTGAACAAACTGCGAATCAAAACCCGTGAGCAGACTGTTAAAGCTACAGCACAGGTACTCAAAACACCACTGTTTGCAAGAATACCACTAATGTACACAGAACATACCACAATATTCCGTATTACAAGTACTTCTGGTCCACAAGGGCCTGTTTTTTCACTGGGATGGCCCAAGCCTTTAAGGCAATAAAGTCCCTAGAAATGCCCCTGCTGGTCCTACTTCTAGTTCCACTATATAAAATGTAATAATGATATCAAACAACACCATTTGTACCTGGTCTAGTCCTGGTTCAGAAATGGTTTTATTATTTTAATTAATCTTGTCTTATCTGTCTTTTTTATTTCCACAGATCGCGGAATGAAGACACACTGTCTGTGATTTTTGAACTTTTTGGATCTTTGAGTTTTGTTTTTGTTTCTGAGCCTGTTTGTGTTTGTGATTTAAGGTCAAAATCCTGGCAAAAGTTTTTTAAATATTGGCAAATTACTTTTTTTCTGAACATAACTGAATATTTTGGTCTGTTGTGGCACTTTTACTGTGCATTTGTGTGTCAGTTTGGCTTTGAAATGGTTCTTCAGGAACATGAACATGTTTCTGGTTTATAGGTTTTATGCTTTTTATTTGCACCAGGCCACCAGATAATATGTATAAGGGTTTCACCTAAGATGCTGTTTTGAAACTACATGCATGTTAATGTCATCTGTTTGCAGTGTGCAGATGTGTGCAGACCGGTTTGCTTTGCAGGAAGTCTTTTGAAAAATAAGAAACAATATTTTAAAATGTCTTGAGAAAGGCAGCATGTTTTTTAATTTATGGAATAAGCATTTGTTTGGAATGAGTACACTGATGTGACAGCAATAAATAATTTGCTATTTGAGTTTAGAGTCTGCATTTGTCAACTCAACAAAACACGAAGGATGGAGTGGTTGTTGTGCACTGGTGGTTGTGATATTAGAGAAAGATAAAACAACTTAACTGTGTATGTGTTTTAAGTGCTCTAGTCCAGTGTTTCCCAACCAGGGGTACAAGTACCCCTAGGGGTACGCGAGCACACTGCAGGGGGTCCAGTGTTGCAGTGTTGCTGCCAGACGCAGGGGGAGATTTTTTAGAATTTTTTAAAATTCTAATTTGAGTAAATTTGAGTTAAAGAAAAGAGAGTTCTACTTTAGGAGAATTATCAACACGTATGAGTGAGGGGGTACGTGAGGTATGACAAAAAGGCTCAGGGGGTACACAAGACAAAAAAGGTTGGGAAACACTGCTCTAGTCTATGAAAACAGTTGAGTTGAGAATAAAATTAATCATTCAGATGGATCCATTCAACAGCTTTTTCTGGGCCATTGTACTTTCAGTGGCTTCACCTTTGAGTGTATGTGTAGACTTTTAAAGGGATAGTGCGTTTTTTTTATGTGAATCTGTATGGCATCCCCTTTAGCAGTGTCTGATAGATCAAAATTTTAACGATAGATCAAATTTTAAACAGTTCAGTTCCTTAAAGGGATAGTGCGTTTTTTTGTTTTTTTTATGTGAATCTGTATGGCATCCCCTTCAGCAGTGTCGTCCATTAACACTGACTTACCCCTGACTGTGTCCTCTGAGCCGAGTTCTGCTCCGGTTCTCACGAAAGTAGGTCGGGTAAGTTAGCGGGGACAGTTAATAAAGCTGTTTTTTCTTATCAAAACAATATTTGTCCAAAAACTGATATATTTGCGTCACAAACAGTGCTATTTTCTCTCGAGTCGTATCACTGCGCGCCTATTATTATTATTAGCCTGTTCACTTGTAAACATCCACTTACAATACACTTACTTTATTAAATGTCCCCGCTAACTTACCAGACCTACTTTTGTGAGCTACAGAACCGGAGCAGAACTCGGCTCAGAGGACACGGCCAGCGGTAAGTCAGTGTTAATGGACGACACTACTGAAGGGGATGCCATACAGATTCACATTTAAAAAAAATTAAAAAACGCACTATCCCTTTAAGGAACTGAACTGTTTAAAATTTGATCTATCGTTGTCCCCAGATGTGAGGAAAACATGTTCACATAAAATATAATTATTTAAAAAATTATAAAACTTTCACTGATAACTATGCTAATGCTGATTTATTCTTAATTACAAAAAACATTGGACATGATGTCCCATTGATGGCTTGTCCCATGTAATCATTAAAGGACTTCTATTCTAATTTCACCAGAGTGCCTCAGACTTTTTTGACCACTATTTACTTTATTATAGTAAGTATTTAGTCACTTTGCAATCGGTTTGGAGTTTTCCATGTGCACGCAGTCACTGTCTGTTAGCTTTTGAGCCTCATCCCGTTGTGGATTTTGAACTAAGATACCCTGAAGCTCTCACTTCCTCTGTGTTTTTATAACATCCCATTTATTTATGATATAATTGGCTGTTTAGTTCTTAAAATGATTATACAATCAGAAAGCAGAATGAGTGAGTCTTTAATTTGGGTTGCAAGTTTCAGTGTTGAAATCCAGTTGATTTGATCTAATCTGAGTCCTCATTGACTGCATGCACATGGAAAACTCCAAACCGATTGCAAAGTGATTGGGGTCGTAACGGCTGCATGTGCACAGGGATTGGCTTGGATTGGGATTGGTTTGTCCCATCCCCCAGGAACCCCTGGCCTAGGCCGATAGCAAACCACTTGGCGTCATCATGTGAACGATTTCGGATCGGATTAGCATACTGCGCATGGGCGCCAGGAATTTCAGGAATTTCACCCGGAAGTTGTAAGAGTGGTAGGGGGTGCCTCTCAGTACCAAGTACCAATTGTTGTTTCAGAAGAAAACATGGCTGCGAAGAAAGCAACAAGTACGCACTACTGGACAGACTAAGAAACTGAGTTCATGCTGCACCAGGTGCGAGAGATAAACATTTAAACCTTTATGGACGGACGGCGCACAAGAAACGCTAGTCTTTATCAGAAGATAGCGTTGAAGATGGAGCAGGCAGGTTTTGTTTGGACGCCTGAACAAATCAAAATGAAATGGAATAACCCCAGGGCAGCACACGCCACAGCCAAGAAGAACACCGGGAGAGCGCATTACAATGACTCAGGACAGCGGTACTTCACGGCACCAACAAGCCCCATCTTCCACCATATCTGGACTATGAACGCAACGCACAGGGCAATTCCAGAAAAGAAGGAGTTTACCGCACACTCGCTTGACTTTACTTATTCCTTTATTGGGTTTAGCGCGAACAACGCGTTTCGCCAGGTAAAATCGAAACGCGTTGTTTGCTCTTAGCACAATAAAGTGTGTGTGTGTGCGTGCGCGAGTGTTCGGTAAATTTCGTGTTTTCTGGAATTATTCAATGTTCCTGTTGTTACCAGCACCTGGAAGCTGTGCACGGAGTTTTAAACTTTTGAAATGATGCACAGGGCACTTTTACAAACATTTTGAGTTATCTATTGTGACCTTATAGTATCAGAAGAGAGTGTGTTTTTTTTAACTGTTGTATAACTTGTAAATATTAAAAATCAGTGTGGAAATTTACCTAAGTTGTAATTTCACTACCCCAGACCGTACATAAATGAACAATAAACCCATAGCTACAAATTTAATGCCTTTATTTGTGGCACAAAAGATGCAAGCAACAAAAAAACAACAAGGCAGAACATGATTAAAACATGTGCGGTATAGGTCCCAATCCTCATAATTTTCGTTGTCCTCGATTGCTTGTAGTATCAAACGCAGACAACACGGCTCGTGTCGTATTAAAGAAACCAAAAACGCTGTTTTGTCGTTCATACGAACAACCAAACTGCAGAATGCACAACAAGTACGCCAATGCCGCTCCGTCAAACTCCTCGAAAAGCCATCGCAGTATACTGCCAGATAGCTGTGTTGTGTTGTGTTTATATTGAGCAGTCATCACCCGGAAGTAGTTAGACTACAGCACCACATAGTGTTGCGGAGCGGACCAGGTCGCTGACCTGAATCTGATTGCGCGACATGCATGTGCACTCGGATTGGACGACAGACCACCCGCCGAGCAAGTGTGAAAAAAACAATCCAATCCTGATCCAATCCTACCATGTGCACGCACTCATTATCTAAACTCCAGCACTTGCAGCCAATCATGAATCAGTGCTAGTGCAGCCTCTGCAGCTGAGTGAGTGAATTCTGGAGGTTCTTCACATGAGGGCTGGCCTGGTCATGTTGGTAGTTTTAAGTTTTCAGATTCCCCCCCAGGGGAAGGGGGAGGCAAAAGACTGATTATATTGTACTTTGCCATGAAATATCTAAATGGAAAATCACAAATGTTAAACCTAATGGCAGAACATCTGGCAGGACATCTGGATTGGCCTGGGGGATGTTTTCTGACCCATCACTAATTGGAGCCAAGCGGATAAAAGAGCCCCGATCCGCCGGCCAGTCATTTTATGGGAAACTACGAACTCGGGGGGCAACATCAGAAGGAGAATACAGATTGAACTGTTTCATTACAATCTGTGGACCCCCCTGGCGCTGGATAACATCGCGGATAAATGGATATGGAACTGTGGGGAACAGCGGCGCAGTCCGTATTCATTTACGTGCCGGGGGGGAGGATTGCTAGTCGTACAGCCCTGCAGGACTTGGGGGCCTGGCAGAAACCAGGGCTTCTGGCATATTGTCTGTTTGCCTGGGTTCTAAAAATGTATCGCTTATGTAAAATTTCTGGTGTAATCAATTCTCCTGAAAATGTGATTCAACTGGACTTTGTTTTGTTTTGACTGCACCATCTGCATAAACACGTCCAAGGGCGAAAGCTGCCGCTTATCCCACAGCACTCTACAAAAACAAAACACTCCACATTTGGCTCACACTGACATGTTCTATGTAATACACTTTGCCCTGTCTATTTAGTAGTGTCTGCCTCTGCTTCAGTTTTCAATCAATTTCATCGATTTTTCTGGACTAATAATAATAATAATTCATTGGATTTATATAGCGCCTTTCATGCCACTCAAAGCGCTTTACAGTTCATTGTTCATTCACTCCACACTTGGTGGTGGTAAGCTACTTTCTGTAGCCACAGCTGCCCTGGGGCAGACTGACGGAAGCGAGGCTGCCAATCAGCGCCATCAGCCCCTCCGACCACCTCCAACACTCATGCACACGCCACTTTCATACTAGGCAAATGTGGGTAAAGTGTTGCCTAAGGACACAGCGACAGTATTTTGCAACTGGCGCCCCACTGTGGCACCTGGAATTCCCAGCGGTCTCCCATCCAAGTACTAACCAGGCCCTGCCTTGCTTAGCTTCTGAGATCTGACGGGATCAGGCTTTGACAGGCAGGTATGGCCACATACCCCCTTCCCACCCGACCGTCTGTCACCAATGAAAAAAATGCCGTGTGTTTACCTGTCCAATTGTTGTTGTCGTAATATGTATGTATTGTTATTGATTGTACTGCACTTTTCATCTCTGTATCTCCGAGTCGGCGGCGCGCACGTGTGCGCGGCCCCTCCCCTGGCCGTCTCTATCTCTGTCCTGTTTGGCCAGGGGGAAACGGAATTTCAATCTTCTATATGTACTTGTACATATGTTTTTTTTAACAATAAAGCAAACTATGACTATATATATGACTATATAGCAAACTATATAATTTCTATTAGTGACAACACTCATAAACTCCCTGTCTTACAACAAAAATCCTATGAATTTTAGCTGCCCCCATGAATAGTCTACTGAGAAAAATGTCTATGTAGCCAGTGTTATTGCAGTACCTTTTTAAACAAGAGTGCAGGGCTACAAACTTCAATTGGGTTTTCTGTTTTGAAGAAGAAGAAGAAGAAGAAGAAGGCTTGGTTGCTAGGCTTGGTTAGGACCTAAACTGGAGGATTTTACCTGGAGCATGTTTTGGGTTTTGTGGAGCAACAACACCTTATCCTGACCAGCAGATGGGGCTGAGCGAAGCAAACGCGTGAACCACCGGGCAGCTGCCCTCCGCTATGGAGCTGTGAGTCGGCTCTGTAGTGAGCTGTAGTGAGCTGTAGTGAGCTGGGAGTCGGCTCTGTAGTGAGCCGAGCTCCGGAGAGCGGCATGGGAGAGGCCGAGCTGACGCTGAACCAGGCCGAGGAGAAGCCCCCGGAGCCAGGCCTGGTTCCTGCAGAGGAGCCGGTGATCTGGAGTCACGAAGTGGAAGTGTGTCTTTTCCACGCAATGATCGGACACAAGCCCGTGGGTCAGTGTAGTAGTGTAGCTTTAGCAGTCACCGTCTAAAATCATGGCGCTGTTAGCTAGCTCATCGATTTACTCCTAAAACATAAACATTATAAACACAGAGCTAATAAAACCAAACCACCATGAAAAGGCACGAAGGGGCATTTTATTTAATAAAGAATAAGCGTTTATCTGCAGATTGTGGCAATATTTGTAACAATTTGTTGGTTTTGTTTGGTTAGCACTTGTTAGCTTAGTAGCTTAAGCTACGGCTAAAAACAATAACCATACTCTTGAATAAATAAGCAAGGGTGCTGCAATCTAACTTTACAATATCATTATTTCACGACTGGTTGATCTTAAACTAAACTAAACAAATACGCGTATTGAAGGTTAACCCGATTTAATCAGGTTTGTTATATTTCAGGAGTGAACCGACACTTCCACATGATGTGCATCAGGGACAAATTCAGTCAGAACATCGGACGCCAGGTTTCCTCCGACCTCATCTGGGAACACCTCGGCACCATGTACGACATGCAGGCCCTGGTATGTAGACTCGGGACTTTATGTCGGGGGAACTGGTATAGTTTAGTCCTGGTTTTGAGCAGATGGTGTATGTTGCAGCATGAGTCTGAGATACTACCATTTCCAAACTCAGAGAAGAGCTTCTCGTTACCTGATGACATTGTCCAGGACGTCAGAGAAGGTTCAGTGCATCATTACTACATTACGTGAATGCCTAAGTGTAAAAGCAACTAACATTTTATGTGTTGTTCAGGTCGCAATGAGGAGGAGCTGGAGGAGCTAAAAGTGGAGCCACCAGCAATCGCAGAGGAAGGTAAGATCATGGATGGAGAGAGGAGTTTGCATACATTATATTATTATAGCTGTATTAATAATATATTTATGTGAGAGGAGGTGATAAAACCTCAGCTCCCATCGATGAAATCTTTTCACACCTTATGTTTCTGTGTTTTCCCTGTCCATAGCAAATCTCACACTGCAGTAACCAAGATGCTTTGTTTATGTGTGACATGTTTCTACAACAGTGATTAGAAGCTAAAATGTGCAAATTTTTGTATACAGTGGTCCCTCGCTCTGTCGCGGTTCACTTTTCGCGGCCTCGCTGTTTCGCTGATTTTTTTATTTATTTATTTTTTTATAGTGTAACATTGTGTTCTGCGTCCTGATTGGCTAAGAGACTGTAGACCTTTGCCGATTGATAGATGGGGGACGCAGGGGAGACCGGGACTAGACTGGAGCTAGACCAGGACCAGACCGGGACTAGACCAGAACTAAACCAGGTCTAGGCCAGGTCTCAACCAGGTCTATACCTGGACTGGTCCTGGACTAAACCAGGACTGGATCAGGTCTAGACGTGGACTAAACCGGGACTAGACCACGTCTAAACCAGGTCTAAACCAGGATTAAACCACCCTGTGCGGCTCTTTGCTGGTTTCGTGCGGCTCTTGCTTTCGTTTGTGTGTGTTCGGTTTGTGGCTCGGGCTGCGAGTACGCGGTCCCGAGGGGGAGGCATGGTCCGGGTGCCGCGATTTGATCTCGTGCTCGCAGCCCCGGTGTACTGCGGCCTCGCGCCGGTTGTGCTGCTCTGTCACGAATTTGACCACGATGAGGGGTACACGTGTTGCACACTTCTCCAAGGGGTTGGTGCGCGTCGCGGACGTGGCAGTGCCGTTGGATGAGCGCGGTGCTTCCTGCGGATCCAGTGACTCATGCCTTCACTCCCCTCGCTTCACTATTAATACATTTTGCTGAAAATGTACGAAAGTTTTTAAAAAGTGTTTAAACTAGAGAGAAGTGTGAGAAAAAGTTAATCCCAGTGTTTTAAAGGGATATGCCACCCCCAGGTCAAATTTGGGCATCTCCCCACAGTCCAGAGACTAAAATAAGTGATGGAAAGCGTTTTCCTGCTCACCCAGCCATTGTCCGAGTCTGTCGCCACTGACCGCCGCGGTATCTGCAGCTCCTCCGCCTACGTAGCCAGAGAAAGATTTCGGCCAAAAGGAATTATTTGCTCGATGCGTTTCCCAATTACTTGCTGTGTAGTGCGCATTCATATCGAGTGCAAATAAATGTGCAAATCAACACGGAGAGCTTGACTTGGTCATTTTGGGTGGGAACTATTTTCCAGTGCGGAAGAATACAGCCGAATCACGCACCACGTTGTGCAACGGGGAACTCCCTTCCCGGTGCGTAACTGGGATTCCCCTGTCAGCGTGCTGCGTGATTCGGCTGTATTCTTCCGCACTGGAAAATAGTTCCCACCCAAAATGACCAAGGCAAGCTCTCCGTGTTGATTTGCACATTTATTTGCACTCGATATGAATGCGCACTACACAGCAAGTAATTGGGAAACGCATCGAGCAAATTAATTCCTTTTGGCCGAAATCTTTCTCTGGCGACGTTAGACTCCAGTCTAAGGCGGAGGAGCTGCAGATACCGCGGCGGTCAGTGGCGACAGACTCGGACAATGGCTGGGTGAGCAGGAAAACGCTTTCCACCACTTATTTTAGTCTCTGGACTGTGGGGAGATGCCCAAATTTGACCTGGGGGTGGCATATCCCTTTAAGGCGTTTACAGCCTTAAAACATGTATAATAATTGTAAAATATAAAGTTGTCCTACTTCGCGGATTTCCCTTATTGCGAGTTATTTCTGGAACCTAACCCCCGCGATAAACGAGGGATTACTGTATATTAGTGGTATTGCTTCATCAGTCTTAATAGTCACAATACAGATATTTATACTTCAATACAGATATCAATATTTTACGACAGCTTGCATTACAGTGAGGTTGCACTGCACCACTTGTTTTATTAATTAAGATGAAAGAACTCTGCCAGAGCGGTAGAGAGGAGCAATATACATGTAAGCACTTGGGCTGCAAAACCTTATCACATAAATAAAATGTCTTTTGTATATCTACTGAAATACACAATACATGATTGATTTCTTGAAACAGGACATAGCTTTTTATTTAAATATAAATACCTGTTGTAATGTGCCTGTTCCTACTAAAGTACATTAATGCTCGCAGTATTGCAGTATCAGTTACAATCTTGCCATGTTCTGATCCATCAAATGTCCATAGTTTGTGTTTTTGATGTCTCACCAGAGTGGATAGTACAGACACATTTGAAGTAAAAATCACAATATATTGGCTAATCCACATGTCATATCATGTGAATCGTACAGTTCAGTGTGGTTTGATTAAATGCTTATGTTGCCCAATATAACACCCCTCTATGCCTGGGGTTTCCAAACTTTTCATCCTGGAACTCCAAAAATAACGACTGCAAAATGAGATTTGGGCGCTGAAAAACCTCACATGGCAGAATAATTTTAAATCCAGTTTTATTTAACTTATTGTAATTGCCTTTTGTGTGTTTTCCTTATTTCACAAAACCATACAGATTAATCTAAATATATTTTTTTGACTTAATTCCCCAAAAGGAGACCATGTGTTTAATGTACAATGTATCATGTCCTGTGTACTGCTTTGCCACAACTAATTTGCTCATTTACAACAGTTTATTCACAATAATACTGTCCTACAGGCAGTAACTCATCAGTGAAGTCTGATCGATCGAAGGATAGAGACAAACCCATAGAATCCAACTCCAAAGATGACAAGAAGAAGAGAGTTACACCGACTCCTGGCCCCCCAGTGGCTAAAGGTGGGACCCCCACACCCCCTGCAGCTAAAGGTGGAGCCCCCACACCTCCAGCAGCTAAAGGTGGAGCCCCCACACCCCCTGCCACTAAAGGCAGTGCACCTACGCCCTCAGCAGCTAAAGGAGGGGCTCCTGGATCTACTTCTTCAAAGACAGGGAACACTGGAGCATCTTCAGGTAAAGGGGGGTCGTCAGGACCTACACCGGCCAAAAGGAGGCGCTAGATTCACCAGGATGAAAAAACAGACTTGAACCTCAGACATTATGGAACTACTGAATAGAAAAATCTATTTGTTCCATCTGTAACAATAATGAATTTTCTTAATCCAGTATGTGCATTTTTGGGCACAAAATGAAGTTTTATTTTATTTACCAGCAATCTCATAAAACAATAAGTGACCTAGCGGACTGGACAGTTTTGTTTATTTTTTTAGTGGCTTGTGTTTTTGTTCAAATCTTTGCTCTGACTTGAGAAAATGTGTGAAAATCTTAGGTTTATACTTAGGTTAGTACTATTTATTACAAGTTTCTTCTTTGGTAATTGTCACAGGCCAACTAATAATTTGAGTTTGTATATGTTTTTTGTATTTGTGTATCTGATTTTTAATAAAAGTGCAGTGGTCTTCAAATCCATTAAAGCGTATTCAATATTCAGTATCTTATCACTGACCATAATAATGCATGCACAGACGCACAAAGAGGTAGTTAAACAAAAACTCAAGCTATTCTTGTGTGAATAAGGTCTTATTTATAGTAAGCTTCATAAACCAGGGTTATCCTCATTCACTTTGGAAACATTGGAAACTGATGCTTAGTTTGGACTCTTACCTGAATTGACAGCACAATAGACAAATGTGTCCTCAAACATGACTTATGAAGCAAACCGCTTCTGTAAAACAGCTGCAGTCTCACTTTACAATTATTGCATTATTTATTCACTCTTACACCCTGGTGGTAATATAATTCTGCAACCACAGCTTGGGGTACTACCATACACTATAAAGTCTATGGGAACTACACTGTAGGAAGTGTGGCATTCATATTTGAGCAACATGGCAGAAGTGTCCATGAACACTACTTTATACATAGACCCTACTGGAGGAAGTTGGGTTACAGTTTAATCACTCTTAACTAGTGGGCCACTACTGTTGTACCTGTTAATTTCACCTGCACTCGAGTCTGAAAGCACAGTGCTGCTGCTCGTTCACTATGAAGCCTGTTCTATTTGCAAACGGCTGTGGGAGGACACTTGAATTTCATGGCAGTGTCATTGGAGAACCTGACTTTATCTTCAGGGGCAAGGTTGTTATTGTGAAACAGCTCAGGTTTAAAAGGCTAAAACAAACTCCAAATCAAGATAAATTTCCATGGCGACAGGCTCAGAGCCAGGTGCATGCTGGGACCTTGACCTTGGCCCTGGACCTTAGCATTAGCATGACAAACCCTTCACACAGAAATGAAAGGAGCCCAGCACACGCTAACCATGCTAATGACACACTAATGTCATGCTAATTTCACGCTAATGACATGCTAATATCCCTCTGAAGACTTTATTTGTAGCAGGCCCGAGTCTGTTTATATTCAGAACCTAACTTTTTCACTCCAGTAAAACATCTAAACCTGGAGACTGCAGTCTCAAACTTGCTCTGGGTTTGGTACAAACCATGCAGGCCCTTACCATGTTTATACCAAGAATTTAAACTAAGTCTGAAGTGGGACGAAACCAAGTTGTAACCAAGAAGGGTCTATACTTTACTTGGAGTTTGTGTCAGGTAGTGCCTCTCACACTTATGTGGGTGACGAGTTTTAGCAGATTCCAATACTGACCTGTGTATGAACCTCATACAGTGGTGCTGATGCGGTTGCCATGGAAACCATCCAGCTATTGCTATGGAAACAGCAATTTTTAAAGAAACACCAGTGACACCGTTCCCACGTGCAGGTTGTATTTTATCTATCTTATCTTATTTATTATAATAACAGGCCTCTCTGGGACAAGTGATTTCATGTCAGAAATTACAGTGAGCGAAATTAGCACAAATAACATAATAGTCCACTGAAATAAATCTTTTTAACCTGATTATCCACATGCACACACACACACATCGGACACTTGAAATTATAACTGGGTTCTAAACGTTTGGAATGGGAATCCTGCGTCTCAGTCACGTGATGGGAAGAACTTAGAGTAGAGCCGCTGTTCCTCCACATAAAGAGGAGCAGTTGAGGCATCTGTTCCAGGTGGCTCCTGGTTGCCTCCATGAAAAGGTGTTCCGGCCCTGGATAAGTGGAAGAAGATGGATGGGTCCTGCGTCACGTGCATGGGTCCCATGAGGGTGTTATATCTCCTGGCCTGAAACTCCCAAACATCCACATATAATGAACCTTCTTGCTGCAAGGTCAGAGTACTCAAGGACATGTGGACTTTAAACACTTATTGACAAGTTCACCCACGTTGTTAATATTGGCAGACATTCGAAATATTGTACCTTCTTTGAGGTACAATAAACTAGAACTTGTATATGAAATTCCCTTATGCTATGCTGTCTAGCTATAAAAAAATAAAAATAAAAAAAAGGCTATCACAGCTAACAAGAGTCAGTGTGTTTTCTAATAAATCTGTCGCTCTTTAGCCCGCGGTTTCATCACGTGATTGAGTTTAATCCATAATAATCTTCGTCTGTTTTTCTCCTGTTGCTTCACTTCTGTCTCTCTCAGAACACACTTCTTATTGGCCAATAGTTCTACAAACCCCGCCTCTTTATTAATTTCTCCCTCTGAAACACTTTTCATTGGCTCAGAACTACTTTAGACCCGCCTCCGTTTCTCCTATTGGTTCACCGCTTTACGGACTCCACCCACTATGAGTCAGAGCGGAGCGCGAGGACAGACAAGCTGAAAAGAAACAAGGAAACGAGGAGGAAAGGAGGCGAGGAGAACTGAGCAAAGGAGACAAGGACGCAAGGAAGGAATCGAGGAAGAATTCAGGACTAAACCAGGACATAACAAGGTCTCAACCCGATCTAAACTAGTACTAAACTAGGTCTTAATCTTGTCTGATTCTGAACTAGGAATGAAGATCTAAACCAGGACTAGACTAAAACTGTACTAATTATAAGAACTAAACCAGGTCTGATCTAGGAATGATTCAGGAGTAAATCAGCACTGGAGGAGGAGGAAATAAGGCCAAAGTAGAGAACAAACTGCGGCGTAAGCGAAAGGAGATGCAAGGGAGGAAACGAGGGAGCAAAGAGGAGACTAAAGTGATCTGACAGACTGGAAGCGAGGGCTGGAGTGAGGATAGGAGTGGGTAAAGATGTAAATGTAATTATCTAGCATCATGTGAGAATGGATGAGGAGATATAAAAATAGATGTTTGTTCTAGTAGGAAAAGCCATCTTTGCTTTTTGCATTTGTTAAATTAAGTGAATAGCTAATAATCTAGGTTCCTTCATAGTTTTTTGTATACTTCAGATGCTCCTCCTGGTGCAGCCCTCGTCTGTGTTATCTTGGACTGGAGCCAGCTCTGAGAATTCACTGGGTTGTGGCCTTCTTTGCTGGAGATTTAGAAAATGACTATTTGATTTCTTAAGTTGGTGATGATGTGTACGCTTCTAAAACCTGGATAAGGAGTGAGGAAAGGAAGCAAGGAGCAAGGCAAGGGCTGTGGAATAAGGGTTTTCTTTGGTTTGTGTTGGACAGAATGGAGTGGACCCCAAACTGAGGAGAAACTAAGTATATAGACCGTGAATGTAACAAGAAGACCACAATAAGAGACCGTAAAGGATGTAAAGATTTAGGATGGATTTTCACAGGAACTTCTGAAGATCATCTAAAGGTGAGTCCTTATTTGTTTAGAAAGCCCACACAGCTGGATTTAGAGATCATTTCACAATTTCTCTCCTCCTTTTGCTTTCTTTTAAAAATCACCAGCTTTGTAAACGGCTGACTCTCAAACATGTTAATCCAATAAATCAGAATCAGAATAGTGTTGTATTAGTCTTTGAGGGGAAATTCTTGACAATTGTCCTCTGAAAATCTATTCTAAATTTTGTTTGTCTTGGGGAGGAACTGAATAAATCTCTGTACTTTAATCCCACTAGTAGTTATTGTTCTTTTTATGGGAAAGAATTGAAAGAAATGAGCTTTGTAATTGTTTGAGAATTGAGCAAAGTTAAATCCAGGATTACACTTAAATCGCTCTGGTTTAATTATTGGTATTTTATGACGTATTTGCACAGTAAGTACTTAAATCTGGTTGCTTTCTGAGACTGTTTCTGCACTGACTTGGCTCAAGTAAACCATGCAATTTTAGATGATTTTCACATTAATGGGAGAGGAATAAATCAAGTCTAAACAAGAACTAATCCAGGGCAAGATCTGAATTAAATCAGTCTGGACAGTGGGCAGCGGGGAATTCCAAAAGACAATCAGAGCTTTCATAACATCACAATAATCAAATATGAGTCATAAACAATATCTCTACACATATCCAGATTTGGACATTATAGGACTATTTATCTGGACTCTTTTCCAGATCTGGGCTGGTATCTTCTCTGTGTCTCAATTGTAGAGATGTGCCTATCCATCTTTTTCATTTCTAATACTGAAGGCTAAAAACAAGCATTTAGATCAGACAAAACTGATCCTAATGTGTGATGTAGCTGTTCTTTATCTCTCAAGAAACTAGAGAACAGCTAAAAATAAGTGCAATTTATGTAACATTATGAGACAAATACGACCAGTAAATAGTCTTATTACAGCACTTTATATGTCCAACTAGGAAATAATCTGAACTGATATTTGGGAGCTAATATCTGATTCTGCAAATCTTTCAGTATCAACGCCAATATCCTATACCAATATTGAATCAGTGCATCCCTACTACTACTATGGTTATACAACATCTCTATAAATGATTAATTACTGCTGTATCATCATCATTATTATTATTATGTTTCATTGTTGTTGCCAAAAAATTAATTTCCTTCGGGATAAATAAAGTATCTATCTATCTACTCTTGTCTCTCTACTCTACTACTCTACTTGTCCGCTCATCTTCCAGTAGTGGACATTTTCAGTCCATGGTTCGTGATCTCTCTTTGATCCTGGTTCTGTTCTCGTGCTGGTTCTGTACTTATTCCTGGTTTTGTCCAAAGTCCTGGTTCTGTCCTTAGGATTTCCTGGGTCAGAAGTCTAAACGAGGATTTAAATGAGATTTCTGACCCTGAGCCAGATTCTCACAGCGTTCCACAATAAGACTGACGAGAGCATTCACAAATGGGACAGGTCCCATTCACAAACAGGCCAGGACCCTTTCACTGTGAGCTCCAAACATCTGATCCCATTCAGAGACCAGTCACCCCCAGTTAAACCCCATTCACACACATTCAAACTCCCACAACACCAGTTAAACACATTCACTCTGTGCTAATCCAGGGCAGGAGGCCACACACAGACACACACTAGCACCAGGATCAGGACTGAACCGGGACTAAACCAGGACTAACCCAGGACTAACCCAGGACTGATGCAGAACTAACCCAGGACTAACCCAGGACAGATGCAGAACTAACCCAGGACTAACCCAAGACTAAACCAGGACTAACCCAGGACTAACCCAAGACTAACCCAAAACTCACCCAGATCTAAACTAAAACTAAACCAGATCTTAATCAGGACTAAACCAGAACTAAACCAGAACTAAACCAGGGCTAACCCAGGACTGATGCAGAACTAACCCAGGACTAACACTAGACTAAACCAAAACTCACCCAGATCTAAACTAAAAGTAAACCAGATCTTAACCAGGACTAAACCAGGACTAACCCAGGACTAAGCCAGGACTAACCCAGGACTAAACCAGGACTAATCCAGACCTAAACCAGGACTAAACCAGGACTAACCCAGGACTGATGCAGAACTAACCCAGGACTAACCCAAGACTAACCCAAAACTCACCCAGATCTAAACTAAAACTAAACCAGATCTTAACAAGGACTAACCCAGGACTAAACCAGACCTAAACCAGGACTAACCCAGATCTGATGCAGAACTAGCCCAGGACTAGCCCAAGACTAACCCAAAACTCACCCAGATCTAAAGTAGAACTATACCAGCTCTTAACCAGGACTAACCCAGAACTAAACCAGGACTAACCCAGATCTGATGCAGAACTAACCCAAGATTAACCCAAAACTCACCCAGATCTAAACTAAAACTAAACCAGATCTTAACCAGGACTAACCCAGGACTAACCCAGACCTAAACCAGGACTAACCCAGATCTGATGCAGAACTAACCCAGGACTAACCCAAGACTAACCCAAAACTCACCCAGATCTAAACTAGAACTAAACCAGATCTTAACCAGGACTAACCCAGGACTAAACCAGGACTAACCCATGACTAACCCAAGACTAACCCAAAACTCACCCAGATCTAAACCAAAACTAAATCAGAACTTAACCAGATCGAAACCAGAACTAAACCAGAACTAACCTAGAACTGACCCAGCCAGGACCCAGAACTGAATCTGGACTAAACTAGATCTAAACCAGATCTAAGCCAGAACTAAACCAGGACAAACCCAGAACTAACCAAAGACTAAACCAGAACTAAATCAGCTCTAAACTAGATCTAACCCAGGACTACCCAGGAATAAACTGGCACTAACCCAGAACTAAACCAGATCGAAAGTAGTGGATAGTTTAAACCCAGTCTAAACTATGACTAAATCAAATGTGAATAAGGTATACCAGGACTAAACAAATTCTAAACCAGGCTAAACCAATTCTAAACCAGGATGTTTACACCCAAGATAAACTGAACCAGGGAGTTTTAAATTCTAAATAAAATAGAATAAATGAATGAGTTTCACTGTTTTATAAATGTGCACGGTGTTAGCCCTTCAGCACTTACAGAGTTAAAGTAAATATCAGACCAGTGGCAGCAAGACAGAGACAAGGCAAAGTAAACACAGAGATGCTGAGCTGCTGTTGTCATGGTGACCAGGACCTTCACCACAGCAACCACATCCAGCTCCAAGACACAGGAAGATGAACCCAGGACTAAACTAGGTCTTAAATTCAGAACTGAACCGTGTAACAAAACCAGAACCAAAGCTGTATTAACTAGGTCTAAAATCTTAACTGTCCTTTGAAAATGACGATGTTACATGTTGACGATAGTAGCAAAAAGAAAATAATATAGTAATTTAGTTGTAACCAGGCAAAATTACCTGTGATTCATATTTCTAGACTGTATTAATCCACTTGATTAAAAAAATCTATAACCAGATACTAATGGAGTGTGCAATAATGGGAACTGTGCAATGAGTGAAGTGTACAATATTTTATTTCTTGGCCCCTGTGTCCCCAGCTCTTTGGGACAACGGATGGAAATTAGCCTTAAGCTACAATCCCTTGTGTTTACATTCATGTTGTGTCATGTTTGTCCATTAACATGCTCTGTCCCAATCAAATAAATAAATACACAATCAGTACTAGGGATGGGCATAATTAATCGATTAACTGATAATTGATCATTAAGAATTTTACCGAGCAAGTTCATTTTTGTCGACAAACCGATAAAAAAACAAAAAACAAAAAAACAATCGCCTCAGTTGGCGCGCCTCAGTTAATATATGCGAGCTTCCATAGGTCAATGGCCAAAACATGAAGAGGTCGTGTTGTGTGGGACCACTTTAATTTAGAAAATGACCAAGCGCACTGCAAGCACTGCAATGCAGCATACAAATATACCTCATCGACAACACAAATGATTTATCATGTGAACACCGCGCATCCAAGTCTGGTAAAAGAAGGTGGCGGCAGTTCATCATCTCTATCACAGGCTAGCCTGGACTCGGTGCTAGCACAGACTGGGAGGAGCTGCAGTGCTCAACGAGCAGAGAAGGTCACCAAACTGATAGCGAAGATGATCGAAACAGACATGCTCCCCATCAGTGCCGTGGAGGGCAAAGGCTTTCACGACTTAATAAAATATTGCTGCAGATACGGCTGGGTTGTGTGGAGGAGGTAGGACAGAGACAGCGGGCTAGCAGCGGCTAACTCCAAGCGCGCTAGCAGAGGCTGCAGGATGCGTGTCGCCTCGCTTTAATCCACCTCTACGCATGTTGATTTGCAGATTTACTTTCCCATGGAGAAGCGCCTGTTCCCACAGCCTCGACAGACATGGTAAAAGCGGACACACATGAGTGAATGGTTGTTTTCTTTTTAATGCAAAATATGCTAACGATTAACTGATTATTACTCATTAATTCTCCGGACGATCGATGAAGAAAACTTCACCGAATGCCCATCCCTAATCAGTACTTAAACTTGTTTCAAAATGTATTTCTACAAGTATCAATAGTGAACAAAAAAATCACATTGTGATTTTAGAATCACACAGTTTTAGAATTGTCTTGGTTCAGGCAATATAAGAACAAGTTTAAGTCCACGTAGTAATATTAAAGGTGTACTGCGTAACATTTCTAGTGGAGGGTCTGCCACCAGCTTGTTTCCATGTACAGTAAATACTAACTACAATCTAAAGTTCTCAGAAGGAATTGTTGTATTTTGTATTGCAATAGAAACACCTGTACTGAATAAAGTCTAGAGGCAGACTATAATGTCATACCATGGAACAACCCAGGGAAAGAAATAACATCTCCATGGAGACAATACCAGACCCTCCACCAGAAAAGTTGTGTAGTGCATCTTTAAAGACACCACTATTATTTACTATTATTATTTTTTGTTACCATTGTTTTTTCCATTGTGGTATCAAAATCAGCACTGAGGCTTTTCCTTATCAATGAAATCGAGTTTGACTACTCCTCACTCTCACACCTCCACAATTATCAAACGCAGATAAATCACACGGCTCTGTTTGAATCTGACACTTCCTGTGTGACCTCTGAACTCACACCTCGACCTCTGACTCACCAGGCTCTTTCTCTCCTCTCATGAACATTAATGAGCGACTTAGAATGTGACAAATTGTGACAGGTGCCTTTACCACAGAAAGCTGCTGGCAAGAAATATTTAAGGCGACATTATACGGAAGGTTAGCTTTATCATTTATTATGTTTCTTTCACTTGGAAATACAAACGGGTCCATAGATTCTTTTAGCCATAGATTTATATGTGAGGCTCATGATTCACAAACTCATGTCTTTATAAGTCTTTTAACGTAGGCAAATACATGACTACTGAAAATGTGACTACACAGCTCTCTTACGGGTTTGTGGTGAGTTTTTAGTAAATTTAAATTACATCCTATGTTGGAAAAAATCAAAATAGGCCCTCTATATTGACCCAAAGTCTAATCATATAAAAATGCATCACCCATGAAAAACCCCAAATTGTTTGCTCTCTAATCTTGATTCTTGTCTTTGTTTTATAAATGCATTGTTTCCCAGTTCTTTTTTGCATGAATTGTTGTTTTTGTGTGACCTTGGCATGACTTGTTTCCATTTGAAATTATTAAATGCGAGAAACTTTATAGAAGATGAGTTTGTGATGGTGTTTAGAAGTGTGATGGTGTTTTGGCAGGAAATGGCCCTGATTATTCAGAACGTGTAAAAATGCGAAACTGTTGATGGAGAGTGCAGTTAGAACGAGTAGGCCTGTATAGCTGCGACGTATAGCTGAAGTAAATATAGATGATAAACGATAATATTGAAACTTCAATATTATCTAGATTATTTTATTGAAAACTATTTAATGTTCAAGGTTAAGACCAAAATAGAAACCAATGTCTTCAGGGCAGATCAACTGGCATTATTAACTGCAGCCTGACGTTATTTTCAAATCTCTACAGACACATATTCACAGGTTTCAAAGTTTAGTTTAGTTTATTTATTTAATAAGACAGGGACAGTGCAGAATATAGGCTACTTTAACATTAACATCCTTAACATAAGAGATGCATTCCACCTGTAGTCCCTGGGAAGGCTGACGTTATAGTTCATAAAATCACGCAGAAAATGACTTTATAATGACCAGACCATCCTAAAAATTCTGTATCATCATTCACACCCAGTTCTCTTAGCACCATAAAATCAAAAAGGCTAATCTAATTTAAAACTACTCCCAGCTTCATGCTTCAGTGTTGATTTCATGGCTGTGGGTGGGGTAAATTAGAACACAAGACATTCCCCCTGATGGGTTAAAATTCTTGAATTCTTGTCTTTTCCTCATAAATTGATAGGCTGCAATATCCCTATCAAGGCTAAATGGTCTACTGACCTCAAAACCTTTTACATAAGTCAAGAATGGCTAATTTACTTAAAGTCTGTGTATTCGAGCATTGCATATTTTTTTTTATAATCTCAGAATAAACACTGTATAAAGGAACTTTCTCATTAGCACTCAAAAAAAATGAACATTGCTAGAAAAACATAAAGCATGCTGGGTTGAGTTGTCCGTGTGTATGGGTTTTCTTCAGTCTTTTCAAAGCATAGACTATACTTATAAATGGACATAGCTAACCCGCTAGCCGCCACATTCCAAATAGGAAGTAAGCATGGGGGCACTTCTGGCTCCATGAACCCTGCGTCCAGTTGACTTTACGTTGAAAAATTGTCACACCTTTCTCTGTAACTGCTTCAGTGAGTCTTGTTATTTCGGTCTTGAAATGTTTGTATTAACCCGCTGTACATTCTGGTGTTTCTATTTTGCTATTTTGTGCATTAATAAATTCCTACTCCTAATGTGGACCTGGCCCCACATTCGGTCCTATAACTGCTAGCCCCGTGAGCCTCATTTGACTGGAGCTGAACGCAATGGGGGACGTCACACTTCCTTAGTCCACTTCTTTATACCATCTACAGTTCTGGAAAAAAAATAAGAGACCACTACAAAATGATCAGTTTTTCTGATTTTACGTCTTATAGGTATGTGTTTGGACAAAAGGAACTTTTTGTTTGAGTCTATAACTACTGACAACATTTCCTCGTTTAGAGCATTTATTTGCAGAAAATGACAAATGGTCAAAATAACAAAAAAGATACATGTTTTCAGACCTCAAACAATGCAAAGAAACCAGATCAAATTCATTTTAAAACAACATAATAATGTTTACACTTAAAGGGATATGCCACCCCCAGGTCAAATTTGGGCATCTCCCCACAGTCCAGAGACTAAAATAAGTGGTGGAAAGCGTTTTCCTGGTCACCCAGCCATTGTCCAGGTCTGTCAGCACTGACCGCCGCGGTATCTGCAGCTACTCCGCATTAGACTGGAGTCTAACGGCGCCAGAGAAAGATTTCGGCCAAAAGGAATTAATTTGCTCGATGCGTTTCCCAATTACTTTCTGTGTAGTGCGCATTCATATCGAGTGCAAATAAATGTACAAATCAACACGGAGAGCTTGCCTTGGTCATTTTGGGTGGGAACTATTTTTCAGTGCAGAAAAAGAAAGCCGAAGCACGCACCACACTGCGCAACAGGGGAACTCCCTTCCTGGTGCGTAACAGGGATTCCCCTGGCAGCGTGCTGCGTGCTTCGGCTTTCTTTTTCCGCACTGAAAAATAGTTATTTTTAATCACAGCTTTCATGTGTCTTGGCATGCTCTCCACAAGTGGAATGGAATGGAAGCTTTATTTGTCATTGTAAACAATGAAAAGACTTGGAAATGGACAGGTCCATGGACCTTAAAGCAGCCGACATGGGGCGCTAACATCCCACCTCTCTCTTCAGTGATACAAAAACATAACCAGAATAGGAATGCAATACAATCAATAACAAAAGACAAAGACATAATACAGTGGAATAGTTTACACAAGGTATCTTTTTGTTTGGAAAACATTATGGGGGGGGGGGGGGGGGGGGGAAATGAAAGGGGAAGATGCGCGTAATCAAACACTTTAGAGCTCAGGTGAACGGACAGTTGGTCCAAAACCTTGTACTGCAAAAGTCCCCAACTTCACGTCATCAAGCCGGCCCTCCTGGCCCGTAACAGTTCCATTCGTGATGGTATCCGAGCGTCTGGGGGGTACCCACAGATTGGAGATGGTACAGTTCCTCAATCTGTGTCACCTTCTGATGTAGACCTTCCCTAGTCTGCAACGGCTCTGCTGTGGTGTAAATTTACAGCTTTGGGGCATTCTTATTCGCTCTGATAGATCAGAAACATCCCCAGGCCAATCAGATGTCCAGCCATCAAAAATCCAATAAGTGAAACGTTCCGTCTGGAAAAGTTGGCTCTCCCAAACCCACATTTCTTCGTGTGTGCCAATTTGTGTTGAGGGACCAGCTTATCAATTCCATAATTTAGGATTTTGAAAATCTACGCCAACAGGAGGAACAGAGATGAAGACATGAGAGGCACGCAGACATAGAGCAGATAGGAGATAAGGGAGAGGAGGAAAAATACGTCCGACCTTGGCGAGAGACAGAGAGAAGTCTTTCACATTGTTCTTGGGTGACTTTATTCCACTCCTGGTGCAAGAACAGAAGTAGCTCAGCTTTGTGTTTGTGTTGGAATTCAACAGACGCTGAATGGAATGGCTGTAATACATGTAGAGATGCTGATTTCAGAAAAAAATTGCAGTGGTCTCTTATTTTTTTCCAGAGCTGTATGTTATGCTAGATTAGGTGGTGATTCTGGTCAGTAGAGGACAGTGTTTCAGTTTACACTTTACAGGGGCCTGAATGATTCTTATAATATATTAAATGTATGTTGCAGATTGTGACTTGACTTTGGTTCCTGAGGTGAACTGAAGGGGAGGGGTCAGTGATCATGGCGCGACTCCTCCTCTTTCTGTCCGTCTCGGCGGCAACGCTGCTCCACTTCCTGTTGCTGGTTTCCATGACAGCCGGTCTGAAGCCTCGCCTCCACAGAGACCGGCGAAACATCAGGCCCAACATTATCCTGGTTCTGACCGACGACCAAGACCTCGAGCTTGGTCTGTGTCTTTATTTATCTATAAAATTAAAACACCATCTCATAAAAGACATTTTTTGAACTTTATTTTTAATTGATTTTTAGAAAACATTTTAAAACATACAAATAACAACAATATAAAGCAAAAGTCCGGAGTTACATATTCTTATGCAATTATTATGCATTTTGTAATGACACTTTAAAGCAGGCCCGTCAACCGAAATTTGGAGGCCCAGGGTAAGAAACCTCACATGGGCCCTTCTCTAAAATAAATCAATAGGATGAGGGTACAATTCTGGGTCCCTAAGACTGTGGGGCCTCTTTGTCCCCCCGTCGACTCCCCTGCTTTACTTAAGTACTATGTTATTTTACTGATGTCATTTAAGAATGCATTCCACTTTTCCCATTGTTCCTTTCGGTTTTTATACATTTAGATGATTATACATTATTCTTTTCCATCACTGAAATACTCTTTGTAATTCCCTTCTTAGATGCATCTAGAATTATTTTTATCAGATACATGTCATCTTTCCTTACTACACATGATATATTTCCCAGGTACGTCACCAATAAAAGAGATTTTTTTGGTTTTGTATCCAGGTTCGATGCAGGTGATGAATAAAACTCGGAGAATCATGGAGGAGGGCGGGACTTCCTTCACAAACGCTTTTGTAACCACACCCATGTGCTGTCCGTCAAGGTCTAGCATGCTAACTGGGAAGTAAGTACCAGTCTAATATTATGATTTATCACTTATGATTTATGAAGTTTGTTTTTTTTAGGTCAGATTAATTTATTTGCCATTTGTAGTTTAAAACCACATTGGAAAAACATGCAAGAACATGTGCAAAAAGCTCAAATTGCAGCATGAGACATCCGTTATTTTCCAACTTTTTTTCTGCTCTTACCTGCTTGTTCGGTTGCACACTTTGAAGATTATGTGTATAAGGATAAGTGCTTCAGAAACACGATGTTTCTGCTCCATTTCAACCTCTATTTTGTCTGGATTTTAACTTTTTCACCGTTGCTATGTGCGTTGCTATGTGCGCTGCGCGGCGCAGTGTGCGCCGGAGGAGCTGCCACGGAGGACGCGCAGAGGCTGACGTTACTTTTTTGTGCTGTTCTTGATCTGTGCGTTGCAACACTGGAATTTCCCCACTGAGGGACTAATAAAGGCATATCTTATCTTATCTTATCTTATCTTAAAAACCACAATCATTACAGTAAACATAGTGACAGTGTAAAATAAAAAAGCTACAAAGATTAAGACTAATCTGGAAGTCTCATTTAGGGATGTCAAATGTATCGATACCCAGATACTACTTAATGCTGACACTACTATCAAATCTAAATACTCATTTGAATAAAGAAAAAAACAGATACAAAAATTAACCTTTGCTTAATAGTTTTTAGAATAGTTTTCTTTTTCTTTATCAGAACTAGACCACATGTCAATATTTTAATACTACAATTATTTAGTGTTGAAAATTCCATTCTGTTGTCAAAAATATGTTTATTGTTATTGCTATATATTGATACTCTGGTGACATCACGATGGGGTTTTCTGCAGTACATGCATAAACAAGGCGACACAATGCACATAGCAAACACAGACAAAAAATACAAGAATCAATACAAAATTTATTTAAATAACTCATTTTCTAGACAAGAGCCTGTGATCAATACAAGTGTTCACAGTCCTGTTTAGGTGCTTGATGTTTCTAAAGAGCAGAGCGGTGCCTTCAGTTAGCATCCGTCACACCCCCAGAGAATATGTGACTGGCCGCAGGAAAACCAGTCACAAGTCGTCTCGCAGGCGTTTTGAGTTATTCACAGATTCTGAAAGTGGCGACCCCGGCGTTCTCAGATTTCTCCCCCCACCAAAAAACGTTGTGTGGACGGGCCCTAAGATAAGCCCTCTCCCATCACTGACTGTCACTGCAGCGGCAGGTCAGAATTAGAAGGTACTTTGTTAAAACGGAAATGTTTTTATAACAAAAAGTCCATATAATCATTCAGTAATCAATAATACACAGGATAATATTTTAAGTAAAGTCACCTGTATTCAATTTAATACAGTACAATATGAAATGTATTATAAAATGTAAAATGAAAAAGACAAAGAATAAAGATAAAAGTAAAAAATACATTCAAAAATTAGCAGTATATTGGTAAATATAGTATAGGACATTACAGACACACACACACTCTCACACACACTCTATGAAAAAAATATTGACAGTGATGCTAATGATTTAGCAACTTAATCACTACTTAATCAATAGCACTTCACGCACTAGCCTAACAATTCAAGCATTCACATTAATCGCCCATCGCAAATCAAAAGTACGCTGTAATGGGCGGTTTAGGCTAGTAATATGATGCCAATATTGACAATAATTATTGATGACATCAGCTGTAAGATATCAACACATTGTTATGATATTTGATAGAGCATTGGAGCACTTCCTTAGTATTAAAATGGAGTTTGAGTTTGATCGTGACAACAGTGCGATCATTTAAGTTCAAACCTGTCAAAACATTCCACTGACTCATTTTCTTTTTTTGCTTCTCTGCTTCGGTCTTTGCTCAGATATGTTCACAATCACAACACCTACACAAACAATGAGAACTGCTCCTCTCCCTCCTGGCAGCGGCAGCATGAGCCAAAGACCTTTGCCGTACACCTTAACAACACCGGCTACAGGACAGGTACTTTTCTGTAGAGGCTGATAAAGCAGCACAGAGAGACAGCTATTACTGAATACTGAGTACTTTCCTGCAGGGTTGGGCAATATGCCAAAAACCTATCAAGATTTTTCTTAATTTTGAACATTTGGATCACAATTTTTCATAAAATTTTGTTTTATCTTATTAAAACAAGTAACATTGCTTACTATGTTAAAGGAAAATTAACGTTTTTTTTACAATCTGAGCCTTCTTTCGGCAATAAAACAAGTAGTTTTACTCACCCATAGCAGTTTGGTGTCAATTGGAGCAGTATCGCAGAACTTATGTTGAGCCATTCTGTTCTTCTAATGATCCCATATCCGTTAGCGTGAGTGCTCGGGGCATTACTTTGCGGTGTCCAATAACACAAACTTTAGCACTTTTCAAATCACAGAAGATCGCTGTGTCAGGGTAGACTTTTAGTGGATTCCAAAACGGCCTGAAACCCGATATCCAGCTATAGTTTCATTTGATGACGTCATCAGAGAGGACAGTGCGCATGCGTGAACTCAGCTGTTTTGTAAACACCGCTAGTCCGAAAGAAGCTAACACCGCTCTGAACTTTACTTTTCTGTTGCGATATCGGGTTTCAGGCCATTTTGGAATCTACTAAAAGTCTACCCTGACACAGCGATCTTCTGTGATTTGAAAAGTGCTAAAGTTTGTGTTATTTGGACACCGCAAATCAGTGCCCTGAGCACTCACGCTAACGGATACGGGATCATTAGAAGAACAGAACGGCTCAACATAAGTTCTGCGATACTGCTCCAATTGACACCAAACTGCTATGGGTGAGTAAAACTACTTGTTTTATTGCCGAAAGAAGGCTCAGATTGTAAAAAAAAACATTACTTTTCCTTTAAGTTTCTGAAAATAAATGATATAGACTTTTGACATTTAAACCACATGCTATCAATTTTCAGACAGGGGATTGATTGTAAAAAGTCTTAAAAATATTATAGACAATGTAGAAATGTAAGCCTTACTTTCACATAATTTGGGGTTCCTACTTTGATTTGTGTATTTTCAGCATATTTCGGTAAATACCTGAATGAGTATAATGGCTCATACATCCCTCGCGGTTGGAGACACTGGGTTGGTCTTGTGAAGAACAGTCGCTTCTATAACTACACCCTAAATGTCAATGGGGCCCGGAGAGAGCACAGGGACCGCTACCCACAGGTCAGTATCAGACCCTCTTTCTCCCTGTGGCTTCTCAGCTTGGAGGTTTGGGTTGGATTTCTGATCTTGCTGATGTTCTGTAGGATTACCTGACAGATGTGATCACCTTGGAAGCACAGAAGTTTTTCCGGGCCTCGAAGCGGACCTACCCTCACCGACCAGTTCTGATGGTTCTGAGCCACGCCGCGCCCCACGGACCTGAAGATTCTGCTCCCCAGTTTAGTTCCCTCTTTCCCAATGCCTCCCAGCACATGTGAGTGTGAATCAGGACTAAAAAATAAATCTGAAAACAGGACTTGACTGAAATGGGTCTAAAACAGGGTTTAACTAAGGACTAAAGAGGTCTTAACAAGGGCTCAACTCATGGCAACCAAACCAGGCCTTTTTTATATTTAGAAAATACATTTTGTCTTTTTTCATACAGAAACTTTGTTTTCTTCTAATAAGACAAGTTGTAAAAAGCTAAATATCTTATTTACCTGACATGTTTCGGTGGTAGCACGGCCGCTTTCGTTAGAGGAGGTGTTATCTAACTGCTGTGACACTGTAAAAGAGAAAACCATGACATTGACAGGGCCAAAATAGTATAAGATCAGAGGAGCACAAATACAATTACTATTACTATTGAAGTCAGGAAGTGGGCAGCATGGACCATCAGCAGAGACGAGAGGGCGTTTACCTCAGCTCACACATGGGACTCACTTCTCCAGACACCACACCAGACACCAGTAGGCGTGGTCAGTCTGATAGTTTGAACTGATCTGTCAAACTGACCACGCCTGGCCTGGGAACAACAGCTGATAAGAGCTCTGACAAAGGCAGAAGCTTTTTACAGCTTGTCTTATTAGAAGAAAACACAAAAGTTTCCAGGACTTTTTTCTACCTACCATGGTCTCACTTACAAATACACCACATTAAACTGGGACTAAACTGGGACTGTTGTCTGTTTTTCCTGATAGAACACCGAGCTATAACTTTGCGCCAAACCCGGACAAACACTGGATCATGAGGTACACTGGAGCCATGAAGCCCATCCACATGGAGTTCACTAATGTCCTCCAGAGAAAACGCCTGCAGACGCTTCAGTCGGTGGACCACAGCATGGAGCAGGTCAGGAGACAAACGACTGTTAGGCCTGTCACAATAAGAGGTTTTGACACATGATGTATATCTACAGGGAAATACTGCGAAAACAATAATACTGAAACTACTTTATGCCAGTGATACAAAGCATGATAATCCCAATAAACCAATTTTGAAACATACTGTTTCCATTACGGTGCAGTGTGTAACATTTCTAGTGGAGGGTCCGTCACCTGCTTGCCTCCAAGGAAATGTTTTGTCTAGAATGTTCCACAAGACTAAATCTGCTATCTATCACGAGGGAGACAATAGTAATTATAGTAAATATAGTAATTATCTTGACAGGCCTAAAGACTGGTCCTCTAGATTACGTTATTGTGTCCTAACTGATCTCTCTCACAGTTGTATGAGATGCTGGTGGACACTGGAGAGCTGGATAACACTTACATAATCTATACATCAGACCATGGATACCACATCGGACAGTTCGGACTCGTCAAAGGTCAGTGGATTTTGAACATCTTAACCTCTCTGTTTTTCCCGGAACTGCTCCTGTCCGGCCCTCTGGTTTTGCTCCTGTCTGCTCCTCTGGCTCTGCTCCTCTGGCTCTTCTCCTCTGGCTCTGCTCCTCTGGCTCTGCTCCTCTGGCTCTTCTCCTCTGGCTCTGCTCCTCTGGCTTTGCTCCTCTGGCTTTGCTCCTCTGGCTTTGCTCCTCTGGCTCTGCTCCTCTGGCTCTGCTCCTCTGGCTCTTCTCCTCTGGCTCTGCTCCTCTGGCTCTTCTCCTCTGGCTCTGCTCCTCTGGCTCTTCTCCTCTGGCTCTGCTCCTCTGGCTCTTCTCGTCTGGCTCTGCTCCTCTGGCTTTGCTCCTCTAGCTCTGCTCCTCTGGCTCTTCTGGCTCTGCTCCTCTGGCTCTGCTCCTCTGGCTCTGCTCCTCTGACTTTGCTCCTCTGGCTCTGCTCCTCTGGCTTTGCTCCTCTGGCTCTGCTCCTCTGGCTTTGCTCCTCTGGCTTTGCTCCTCTGGCTCTGCTCCTCTGGCTCTTCTCCTCTGGCTCTGCTCCTCTGGCTTTGCTCCTCTGGCTCTGCTCCTCTGGCTCTTCTGGCTCTGCTCCTCTGGCTCTTCTGGCTTTGCTCCTCTGGCTCTGCTCCTCTGGCTCTGCTCCTCTGACTTTGCTCATCTGGCTCTTCTCCTCTGGCTCTGCTCCTCTGGCTCTGCTCTGCTTCTGGCTCTGCTCCTCTGGCTCTGCTCTGCTTCTGGCTCTGCTCCTCTGGCTCTGCTCCTCTGGCTCTACTCTTCTGGCTCTGCTTCTCTGGCTCTTCTGACTCTGCTCTTCTGGCTCTGCTCCTCTGAGTCTTCTTTTCTGGCTCTGCTCCTCTGGGTCTGTCCTTCTGAGTCTTCTTTTCTGGCTCTGCTCCTCTGGGTCTGCTCCTCTGGCTCCTCTGGCTCTGCTCTTCTGGCTCTGCTCCTCTGGCTCTGCTCCTCTGGCTCTGCTCCTCTGGCTCTGCTCCTCTGGCTCTGCTCCTCTGGCTCTGCTCCTCTGGCTCCTCTGGCTTTGCTCCTCTGGCTCTGCTCCAATCCCCTTCTCCAGCTCTGTAGTTTTAGTGTCAGCAGTTGTTTGTTTTTTTTCTGATGAAACAGTTCTGCTCTGTTTCACAGGATTAAAGTCTTGGAGCAGCGGTTAATCCTGATATAAATAACTCAGAAAAATGAGATGGAACATTTGAAGCACAGAAATAAAAGTGGATAAGGCTGTATGACATTCATAATGATGCTGTATTTGTCCTATTTACACACTGTTGTATTAAAGCCTAGTTGTACTTAACAGAAATGGTAAAAATACAGATTTTGTTTGTGGTACATTGAGGTACTCTTCTTGGTCAGATTATGTCCTCTGCCCCTGATTGATTTAAACCCAGAGACATCAAAAGTTGAACCAAAAAACTGAAGTTAACAGAATTTAATAAAGTAGAGATTGATTATAATGGTCTTTCTGTTTGTAGGTAAATCAATGCCGTATGAGTTTGACATCAGAGTTCCTTTTTTCATCAGAGGACCCAATATACAGCAGGGACACAGGTGAGACCTGGTTTAGTCCTGAATAAGAGTTTAGTCCGGGTGTAGTCCTAATTTAAGGTTGAGTTCTAGTTTAGGTGTCTTATTGTTTATGTTGATAGGCCTGTGCGTTGTATTTAGCAGCAGTACAAAGAGGATTAGTGTGGGTTCACCGGTTCAACATTTATACAATTATTAACATCAGCTGGAGGATTTAAAGAGACAGGACCAGGCCAAAGTAGAATACAGTTAAAGGCGCACTATGTAACTTTTCCGGTCTGCCACCATGGAGATGTTATTGGTTTGCCTGTGATGTTCCTTCATATGGTATTAAACTTATATAAGATGCATTTATTCAATTATGGTTGTTTTACTGCTCAAACATAGCTTAAAAAACCTGCATTCTGACATGTGAGTGGGGTCGCCTCATCACAAATCGCACTTGTAAATTGGCCTAGTGGCGTCTCCTTCTTGTTTTTATGGTTATGGATAAGTTTAATGCCATATTTTGTAACATTGCAGGCAAAGCAATAACATCTCCATAGACACAAGCAGGTAACGGGCCCTCCACCAGGAAATTTAGGTTAGGTTAGGTTTCTTTATTAGTCTCCACCAGGGAGGAATTTGTATTAGAGGTAAGGGAAGGTTGCTGTACAGACAGAAAGACATACAATATACATACACGACATCAGATAAAATAATAGCGGTGTTTTCACAGACATAGACGTATTGGGTGTTCCCACCCCCGTCTCTGACCATCCCCCCAAACCATCACCCGCTCCAGCATTCCCACGGACATTCCCATCATTACCCATCCGCACCATCATTACCCTTCCCCCAACCCAAGCACTATCACTCTATAAAAATACATATACACATTCATCCTGTCATAAATAAATACAATATCAGTCTCCTCTGACACTTTTAATGTTTAAATGTTTTAATGTTGCTGTTATTGTCGGTTGTCTTTTTTTTTTTTTTTTTGCTGTGGTGTCACCTGCTTAGGGACTACAGAAGGAAATTAGCATTTTTGCTATAAACTGGCGTATTTACACTGCAATGTTGTAGATGTTCATTAATATGCACTGTCCCTATTAAATAAAGAATAAATAAAATTCTACACCCCATCACCAAGCCAAACACATTCACTCTAAAATACCCCCCCAAACGCTAGCGACAAGGCGCCATATCGTTTCAGGCAATCACATTTCTTCTCTGGTTGTTTATAGATCTGGGGACGAAGGAGCGTTTATAAAGGTTATGCCTGCACAGAGAAAATTTACACAATGCAGCTTTAAATGACGACGAATAATAATTATGTCAAAGTTACAGAATTTCCATGATATGTTTTGTTTGATTAGCGTTCCAGAGATTGTCCTAAACATTGATTTGGCTCCCACCATCCTGGACATAGCTGGACTGGACCCCCCATCGGACATGGACGGGAAGTCTGTGCTGGGGCTGCTGGACATAGGGTCTCCTGGGAACAGGTAACTCAATGTTCCTACACAGACACCCAGGGGAACAGGCTCGATTCGGTTAATTTACCATTTGTTCTGTTAAATCATATTGGAAAACATAGTCACTTGTCTTACCAGCAGAGCAAAATAAGCTTTTTTTTTGTAGCCAGACAGCTGTGTACCCAGAACATTATAGGATATTATAGGAGTTTTTTATACTTCTTGTAAATGTCTGTGTCTGTGTGTCTCAGGTTTCATTTGAACAAGAAGTCTGTGAACTGGAGAGACTCATTCTTAGTGGAGAGAGGGTAAGAGCCGAACCAGGACCAATTCTGTTTTTCCACATATAATTCAAAAATGACATTTTCATTTTACAACGTTTTTCAACATATTAGAAATGAACAGAACAAATAACCAAAGACAGGAGCTGCAGTATCAAAGTATCAAATGCAGTATCAAATGACCACATTAACACTTATTTGGATATTTTAACCTCTTTAAATGAACTCACTGCTCATTAACTGCTTCTTTCCTTGCATTCACCCTCTCCATCATTCTGCCATACACGGCATTGTTTTTCACTGATTTGGGTCCACATTACGCTATTCTCTGATCTCTGTTGTCATTTTGCTTCCTCATTAAAACATACTTGGAGTTGTGTTTTGTTTCATTCACACGTTTAACACACAAACCCTGCATTCTGCATGAGTTCTTCTCTCAAATGGAAAACATCTGTTCCACCTTGTGATGTCATGTGGTAACGCAAGAAGTGCTCCATTGTTTTTTTAGACTCCACACACCTACACTGGAATCATTTGGGTTTGGATTTGGTTTGTTTTTGAGAAGTTAACAACATTATAACATGGCTTAAAGTTCACAAAACTCAATTTTGCATAATATAGGGCTTTTAAAGCAATATTCTTACAGCACCTCCATATTTCATGCAATAGTAATAAATTATATTAGTACAAAATCCTAATTAGTCTTACCCTCTGTCCTACATTATGTCCCTCACTGTATCTAACCCATAGACCGTATAAACTTTATATGTACAGTCTATGATCTAACTGTTATGATGTTGTAGTAAACTCATTGGTTGTATTCTGGCCTCTGTTGTTCAGGAAGTTGCTCCCTGGTTTATTGAATGACAATCAGGAGAAGACTGAAGAGAACTCTCTGCCCAAACAGCAGCGAATGAGAGAGCTATGTGACCGTCAGGAGCTGCATCTGCCCTGCTCCTCCTCTGGACAGGTGAGTCTACGTAAATCTGTGGCTGACAGGTATATCTTTGGTACCACACCAAAATAAAAGTGTTTATTACAGCACATCACATGTTATTGCGTAAACCTATCCGTCTTGTTTGCTTGTACTTGAAGGCTATCTACTTTGTAATCCCTGAACAGATTAAAGGGCATATCAGTGTAGGTACAAGTAGGCTATATTTATTTTACTGAAAAATTTACCATGATCTAATTCTGAGATATCCAATGATAAGATATTATCAACAAGTTCAACTAAAACAACTGGACTTACATCCTTGATGAAGCTATATGGTTGGTAATGAAACGTCAACTTCAAAAAGTAAGTCCAGCTCTTTTAATTAAACTTGATAAAACCTTAAGCCAGTTTGGTAAGACTATGTTAGTTTTTATGTTAAAGGTCCCATGGCATGAAATTTTCACTTTCTGACGTTTTTGAATGTTAATGTGAGCTCCCCTACCCTGTTTAGGGCCCCCCATGGCTAAAATTTGCGAAATGTGTAAACTGAGCATTTGCGATCCTTTTCCGCGTTTGAAAAAAAGACAGCCCAAACGGGCGATTCTGAACAAGGGAACTTTCTGACGTCACACTCGTGGAAAGGTTTCCACCCCCCGTCTGGATGTCTACCCACCGTCTCTGGAAATCACGCCCAGAGAATTTGGACCGCAAAGGAGCTACGCAATGCGAGATGCGTATTTTTAATTTGCCTGGAGACACGTGAGAGTGTTTCCAGGCTCGGATGTCCTTTGTCCGAGCCTCCGAACCTCTGAAACAGCAGTGGTTTAATTTTATTTTCTGTGGAAATGTTTTTTAATGGAAAGCGTCTCATATCTTCCTCCGCTCTTACACACGCGGAAATGGGTGACAGCGCACAGCGCACCACTAATCCAGGAACCAGCGGCGCATTTGGCGACACCCCCACCCGCTGCACTGGCCTGTCTCTGTCCTCCTCATTTGCAATTAAGCAACAACGCCCAGAATAAAGCGTTTCAGAGACATATTTATGACTCTGACTGTGTTCATGAGGCTATCTCTTGCACTGAGGCTTGATTTTGAAGAAGGATTCATTTACAATATTAGGGAACCATTAAGGAGCCATATAAAAGCATCAAGAAGTACCATGTCATGGGATCTTTAATACAGAGAAACAACTCCTTATTCATTTCAGATGTGCCTATGTAAGCTGTTGCAAGCTACGTTTGTTTTCAGTTCTGTGAGATTTATTTTAATTTTTATATACAAAAACCATATTGAGCTCTATTGATCTTGTACAATTCAAGTTGTAAACTGCCTTTGGCTCAGTAAAAATACTGCTTGACAAATTTTAGAGATTACAGATACATTGCACATACAAAAATTATGGCCCTACACCTTTACTTATTAATTGCAAATAGTCCCAGTTTCAGTGATAGACAGGAAATGTTTTATTCTGATCTTTTTTGCAGAAGTGGCAGTGTGTGGAGGACCCTAATGGGAAATTGCGCTTGTTTAAGTGTAAAACTGAAGGAGGCGGGGCTAGGGACATTTTCTCTCTGAACCGTCCAATAAGCGTCAAGGCCCAGCGTTACAACCTTGATGAGGACTGCAGCTGTGGCCGCCGACCCTTGTCTTTTGCAAAATCCAACATGAAAAAGTCTTTCGCCAAACCCTTCTTTAAGAAGAGTAAGTTTTGACCATATTCACTCCATTAACGCTTTCACTAAAGGGCCCGTATTATGCTTTTTCTGATCAAAACTAGCAGGAGTTGTGTTGTGTTTCATTCACACATGTTTAACACAAAAAGCGTGCATACTTAGGCTGAGTCCATCTCTCAAATGGAAAATACTCTGTTCCACCCTATGATGTCATGTGGTAAAACATGAAGTGCTTTGCTGTGTTTTTTAATACACCATACACCTTCAACAAATCATTTTTGTAATTTCAAGCTTGGAATTGCCCATCTGTACTGAACAAAAGCTAAAATGAAGCTGTCAACTTGAAAACTACCACTTCATGACATCACAAGGTGGAACAGAGCATTTTGACCTTTGGAGATGTAGAGAGACTAATAATATGGGGTTATTCAAACATGTGTGAATGAAACAAAACTCCAGGTATGTTTTGGAGGAGATAACAACATTATAACATGGCTTAAAACTCAGTTTTGCATCATTTAGGGCCTTTAAGATTTTTTGACTTTATCTGTCTCTCTTTATCTTTATCCTTTTTTGTGTTGTGAACAGAGCTGAAGTCCCTTAAAAGTTTCTCCAGAATCCGCTTCAGCCGCTCGATCAGTAACTCGCTACCAGGCGACGGTCTCCACAGCGACCGCATCTTTCTCTACGGTCTCCGTGGTAACAGCAGCTGGGGGGCGTCAATGGGTGAGGGCGCATGGACCGAATCAGACAGAGAGGAGGAGATAAGCGGATCTGGGCCGTCTCCAGAGGACGCTGTGAAGGTTACGCAAAGGTGAGGTCTCTTCACTAGGACTAGACCAGGACTAGACCAGGACTAGACCAGGACTAGACCAGGACTAGACCAGGACTAAATCATGACAATAACATTTATACATAGATTTAATTAAATGTGCACTGTGTATTTTCACTTGAATCATTTGAATAATTTAAAACCTGGAATTGTCAATCTCTTACTGAACTAAAGGTAAAAGGAGCTGTTAACATGAAAACCACCACTTCATGACATCACAAGGTGGAACAGAGCATTTTTAGCTTTTGAGATGTAGTCAGACCATATAGACCAGGATTACTCAAACGTGTGAATTAAACCAAAGACAACTCCAAGTATGTTTTTGAGGAGGTAACAACATTTTAAGACGGCTTAAAGCTCAGAAGAATCCATTTTGTGTAATATAGGACCTTTAATGTCATACAGTGAAAAATTGAATAACATATAACATCTCCATGGACACAAGTAGGTAGAGGGCCATGATATTGGTTGGTGTGAGAGAATACAGAGGAGAGGACGTCATTATGAATGGGGGCTTAATCTCAGCTGTGTCTCTCAGGTGTGTGATTCTGTCCAACTCCTCTGTGAGCTGTGACTCCAGACTCTACAGGAACCTGCAGGAGTGGAAGGACCACAAACTCACCGTGGACCACCAGGTAATCTGTCGAAATCACCTCAAAAACTCCCAACCTTTCCATTCCTTATACAGTACAGACAGTTGACAGTTGTAGTTATCGGGTTTGTGTGTGTCTTGTTTCAGATTGAGACTCTTCAGACCAAGATCAAGAACCTGCGAGAGGTCAGAGGTCACCTGAAGAAGGCCCGCCCCTTCAAGTGTGACTGCAGGCGGCAGCTGTCAATCAAACAATTGTGAGTTCCCTTCTTTACCACTATAATGATAATTGTTAGGTTTTTATTTTATTCCGATTAACACTGAACATGTTTCAGGTCTAAGTTGAAACTGAAGAAGAAGTTGAAGAATAAGCTTCACCCTTTCAGGTCTGAATTTTGTATATAAAATTGTGCAGTCCTTATTTTTTGCTTAATCGTTTTGTTTTTGCACATTTATAACTGTGTTGGAAGGAATGAAACATGATTAATACTAAAGCAGAAAGGGGAACTTCCTTTTTCTAGTAAAGCGGCCCTAACACTGTAGATGAGATCATTTAGATAAATGCAACTTCTGTTAACAATAAATAAATAAAAATAGAATTAGACTTAGACTTAGACCAGGCATGTCCAAACTATGGCCCGTTGGCCAAATGCGGCCCTCAGACAAAATTTTCATGGCCCTCAGGCTTCCAGGTTAATTGGCCCAAATTACCTTGAGCAGAACTTTTGACTGCAATTTTTTTGAAAATCTACTTTGACAAGACAATATTTAATATTTATTGTGTGGTTTTGAGGATCTTATCATGAATAAAAGACTGATAGCTCATTCTAAGGTGTTAAACATGCATATTACAATTATTGATTGTACTGAGCACCAGTCTATGACCCTCGATCGGCCCTCTGCTTCGTCTGTTTAGACATGTGGCCCTTGATTAAAAAAGTTTGGCCACCCCTGACTTAGACAAACTTTATTGATCCACAAGGGAAATTATTTGGATAGAGTAGCTCAAGAATCACAATATAATTTAATAACAAAGAGTAAAAAATAAATGTTATAAAATAAATTAGTGCTGTCAGGCGATTAAAAAAAAATCTAATTAATTACAGGATTTGTAATTAATTAATCTAATTCATTGCATTTTAAGAGTGTGAGAGCGAGAGGGATAGATAGATAGAGAGAGAGATTGTGAGTGAGCGAACCCACTTTGCGATTGAGTTTGTCAGTTTTTCTGCAGTCGCTTTGCTCAATCGTTTCCCAAATTCTGCGAGCGTGGTTTGGTGAAGTGCGCATTATCATAATATCATAATTATATAAATCAATGTATATGTACAAGTCAAAATAAAACAGAAAAATAAGTAATAAAATATAATATATAAAATAAATTAACCTTTAACTGTTCCTATCCACAGAAGGGGTGTGTCCAAAGGAAAGTGGGCGTGGCTTGAGAAGGAGCAGAGACGAAGGAAGAAAATGAGGAAACTGATCAAACGAATCAAAAACAATGACACGTGTTCAATGCCGGGACTCACCTGTTTTACCCACGACAATGAGCACTGGGCCACGCCTCCCAGCTGGACATGTATGTAGTACAAATACTGCAAATTATATTTATTATATTATATTATATTTATTATACAGACGCTCCTCAACTTACGAACGAGTTACGTTCCGGACGCCCGTTTGTTAGTTGAATTTGTTCGTAAGTCGCTATTATATGTTTAAGGCTTGTATAAGTTATCTATATGGATTTGTACTGCATTTAAATAACACTAATATCACTAATAACACAATAACACTAATAAATAACACTAAATAATACTAATATGCTTTTTAAAAATATGGAAAACTGATGAGATAAAAAGAAGAGAGGGACACAGAGGCAAACACAGTCAGCTGAGAGAGAGAGCGTGCGTGTGTGTGAATGTATGTGTGAGACTGTGTGTGTGTGTAGCCTACTTACCTCTTACCTCTATTTTCCTTGAGCTCTTGGGGAAAGCTGCCGCTGATTTTCGAGCCAAATACCAAGAAGTTTCTCCATCTCTTCCATGAGTTTCCCTCTCTTCTTGCTTATGATGGTGGATTGCATATCCGCTGCAGTTTTCACATGCTCCATAATGCGGTCCTTTTGTTTATATATCGTACCAGTTGTCGAACGGTTCACGTTGTACGCGTGTGCCACATTCACCATCTTCTCACCAGCATCAAGTTTCTTTATTATCGCCACCTTCTTTTCAAATGAGATGGCTTGCCGCTTTTTCACAGAAGCTTCACTAGAAGCTTTTCGCTTTTCACCAACCATATTGGATTACTGTACGCATGCAAGAAAAACAACAAAGTTCATAACACCGCACCGTAGTAACACCGTAGTACGCCCACTCAGTTGAAGTTCTGAACACTTCTACTGAGTGGGCGTGACGCTTGGGGGATGCTGCGCAGTCCCTGCCTGTGCGTCAGCGGCGGAAATACGCACTACGTACTGTACCCGGAAGTCAGAATAGGCGTACAGCGCTTTTGCCCAAACATTTAACTTTTTTTTTAAATTTTCGACCCTGTTCGTAACTCCGAATGTTCGTAAATCGAATGTTCGTATGTCGAGGAGCGTCTGTATTGTATTATATTTATTATATTATATTATATTATGTTATGTTATATTATATTATATTATATTATATTATATTATATTATATTATATTATATTATATTATATTATATTATATTATATTATATTATATTATATTATATTATATTATGTTATGTTATATTATGTTATGTTATGTTATGTTATGTTATGTATACATGTACGCAGTAAACTCAACCCTGCTGCAAAATAAGTGAAAAACTGTGAAAAACACACACTCACACACATTTGGTGGAGGGTCCGCTACCTACTTGTCTCCATGGAGATGTTGTTGCTTTTCCTGGAATGTTCCATGGTATGACATTAAACATATACATCTAGCATTTTTAAGTACAGGTGTAGCTTTTGTTCAAAAAATACAATAATTTCTTGTGTGAATAGGGGCGACTCTCCACAGATCTGAATTGTAATGTATCTTAGTGCTTTAACCTGCTCCCTCATGGTAATCAGGTTTAATCTATACTGTGCTTTCTATTGCTTTCTAGACAAAGCAATAACATTTCCATGGAGATGAGCAGGTGGCGGACCCTCCATTAGTTACTCAGTGGCCCTTTAAATAAGCAAATAAAATGTTTCCTTTTTCCAGTGGGTCCATTTTGTGCCTGCACCAGCGCTAATAACAACACGTACTGGTGTCTTCGAACCATCAACCAAACTCACAACTTCCTCTTCTGTGAATTCGCTACTGGCTTTTTGGAGTACTTCGATCTCACTACTGACCCCTACCAGGTCAGTAATGCTTTTTCTTAACTCACACCTGACATGTTGGACTACTCGTTTTACTAAAAAAGACCAATATATTTAAGCTTTTTGCATAAACATTCACGTTCGTTTTCCCAATTTGGCCATTTTTTAGGTTAAAAATGTTTCTTCCTGATTGGAAATGGTGACATCACACTAGGGAATTCCACACAAAAACAACTCTAATGTACACAGAAATTATTATCGGACAAATACAAATATAAGAAGACATCTATATTTTGTTGAAATAATGCTTATAGTATCAGAAAAACGTGTTTGTTGCTTTTTTGACAGAATTCTCCCTAGTGTGATGCCATCAGTATGTTTTAGAACTCTCTACTTCCTATAATTACATTACCTGGCCGGCCAAATGATATCTCTCTGTATTTGCTATACAGCGAGATACCATTTGGACACCCTCGCTCCACCCTCGCTCCCCCAGTTAACAACGGACTCTGCGATTCTGATTCGTTCAAAGATGGTGACGTCAGTGCACCCGCCTTTGCCCGCAACGTCCCTTCCATTCAGCTGTAAAATTGGTCTTAAATGACCTAAAACACATCGATTCCTTAAAACCACAGCAGCTGACAGCTCTAGAGGCCTTTCTTTTCTTTCTTTTCTTTTGTTTGATTGGTTCACGTCGCTGTCCGTTAACTGTTCTCTGATTGGTTCACTTAGCTGTCTGTCTACGCGCGACGGCAGCGCATTCTGGACCAAGCATTACCAGACTCGCCGCTGGTACAGCGATGAGTCATGGATTCTTCCAGGCAAATAATTACATACATATTTTTTATTTTTTATTTCCGCAAATTGTGTAAAACTATAATTTATATTTACAGTAGTTATAATCCCATTAAATTAAGTGAAATTTAGAGAATCATGAAAATCTCAGGCCCTAACCTGATTTTGTTCCTCTGCTTTTGTATTTGCTTTAACCTCAGGGACAAAAGATAAACTATCTTGCAGTGGATTTCTTCACTTTATTTTTATTTTCTTTTGTCTTTGTTGTAGTTGATAAACTCGGTGTCATCTCTGGACAGAAGTGTTTTGAACCAGCTCCATGTTCAGCTGATGGAGCTGCGAGCGTGTAAAGGACACAAACAATGCAACCCCAAAGTGGACAAGCAAGGTGCAGTTTAATATCCATGTGTCTATGTATCTATATAAAAAGTCTGTAAAAAGGAATCATTATATTTATTTATGTATTATACAGTAATTTTTACTTATGTTGTGCCTAAAAATGTACAAGATCACTCGAGCCCATAATAAAATCTCTAAAGATACATCTAATTAGGTTCATAAAGTAACTATGACATATCAGTATCAGCTCTAAACATAATGTGCGCATAGAAATGGAAATAAGATGTTGTGTTTTAGTGTTTTATTAGCACACCTTTGGTATTGTTTGCTAGTATGTTTTTTTTTTTTTATCCTTGATGCTCCATGAGTTTATTAATAAAAATTAGCTTTTTTTCTTATTAACCAATGAGTGTTTGTTTTCAGTGGAGAGGCGGGATGATGGTGGCTTGTACAGGTACAGCTCTGACAGATCTGTGGAGAGGCCCAAGAAATGGTCCAAAGTCCGGAGACCTTCATACAAACCTCTGTGAGAAAATGACCTCACCTCACCTCACCTCACCTCAAACACTGCACAATACATTATGCTAATACATAACCTTTACGTAATATATAATACTGTTAAGCACTACTTTTAAAGGGCCCATATTACCGCTATATTTTTATCAATGTTAAAATGTTGTTTCGCCATCAAAAATACAAATATTTGTGCATGTTTAACACACAAAACCTGCATATTTATACTCGTATTCTTCTGTCAAACTGAAAACATCTTGTAATGTCATGTGATAATTCAGGACGCCATTCATCTTCCCTAGAATCATTTGGATAATTTCAGCCTTGGCACAGTGGCTGAGTGGCTAGGGCCCGGGCCTTTCTCTGTGGAGTTTGCATGTTCTTCCCGTGTCTGGGTGTGTTTCCTCCGGGCACTCCGGTTTCTCCCATCAACCCAAAAAACATGTTCCATAGGTAAAATCCTCCAGCTGAGGTCCTGATGAAAGCCTAGCAATAAGATCATGGAGATGGGTCCCCGGGCGCCTGAAAAAAAAAAAGCCTCTAGCTCCTGAGCTAAAGGTAAACAGTAGTGGTTAACTTGAAAACTTCTGCATTATGACATCACAAGGTGGAGCAGGGTGTTTTCTGTTTGAGTGAAGTCAGCCTAAATATGCAGGATTGTGTGTATGAAAACAAAACACAACTCAAGGTATATTTGTGATGAGGAAATAACATTACAACATGGTTTACAGCTTAAAAGAGTAAATTTTGTGTAATATGGAGCCTTTAAATATATCAGTAAATAAAATACAGTAAATGTGTATGTGACGGAGTAGCCCCGTCTAAACCTGCGCTCACTTAAAGGTCCCATGACATGGTACTTCTTGATGCTTTTATATGGCTCCTTAAAGGGATATGCCACCCCCAGGTCAAACTTGGGCATCTCCCCACAGTCCAGAGACTAAAATAAGTGGTGGAAAGCGATTTCCTGGTCACCCAGCCATTGTCCAGGTCTGTCAGCACTGACCGCCGCGGTAGCTGCTGCTCCTCCGCGTTAGACTGGAGTCTAACGTCGCCAGAGAAAGATTTCGGCCAAAAGGAATTAATTTGCTCGATGCTTTTCCCAATTACTTTCTGTGTAGTGCGCATTCATATCGAGTGCAAATAAATGTGCAAATCAACACGCTGACGGGGGAATCCCAGTTACGCACCAGGAAGGGAGTTCCCCTGTTACGCAGCGTGGTGCGTGCTTCGGCTTTCTTTTTCCGCACTGAAAAATAGTTCCCACCCAAAATGACCAAGTCAAGCTTTTGATTTGCACATTTATTTGCACTCGATATGAATGCGCACTACACAGAAAGTAATTGGGAAAAGCATCGAGCAAATTAATTCCTTTTGGCCGAAATCTTTCTCTGGCGCCGTTAGACTCCAGTCTAATGCGGAGTAGCTGCAGATACCGCGGCGGTCAGTGCTGACAGACCTGGACAATGGCTGCGTCACCAGAAAAACGCTTTCCACCACTTAGTTTAGTCTCTGGACTGTGGGGAGATGCCCAAGTTTGACCTGGGGGTGGCATATCCCTTTAATGGTTCTCTAATACTGTAAATGAATCCTTCTTCAAAATCAAGACTTAAGAAGACTGCATGAGAAAGAGAGATAAGATGAGAAGGAGTCATAAATATCTCTCTGGAACACTCCATTATGGGCGTTGTTGCTTGAATGCAAATGAGGAGGACAGAGATAGGCCAGAGTAGAGGATGGGGGCGTGGCCAAACTCTCCGCTCTTTCCTCTTCAGCTGTGCGCTGTGCGCTGGCCCCACTTCCGCGTTTTTGCGCGGAGGAAGAGATGAGAAGCGTTCCATTGAAAAATAAACAGATTTCCACAGAAAATAAAATTAAACCACTGCTGTTTCAGATGTCCACAGGCTCAGATAAAGGACTTCCGAGCCTAGAAACACTCGCACGTGCCTCCAGGCAAATAAAAAAACGCATTTCGCATTGCATAGCTCCTTCGCAGTCCAAACTCTCTGGGCGTGATTTACAGAGACGCTGAGTAGAGACACAGACGGGGGTGGAACTGCATTTTTCGATGTGATGTCACATAGTTGCTTTGTTGAGAATCGCCCGTTTGAGCTGTGTTTTTTTCTAACGCAGAAAAGGACCGCAAATGCTCAGTTTAGACATTTCGCAACTTTTAGCCATGGGGGGGGCCCTAAACAGGGTAGGGGAGCTCACATTAACGTTCAAAAACCTCAGAAAGTGAAAATTTCATGCCATGGGACCTTTAAAGGGATATGCCACCCCCAGGTCAAATTTGGGCATCTCCCCACAGTCCAGAGACTAAAATAAGTGGTGGAAAGCGTTTTCCTGCTCACCCAGCCATTGTCCGAGTCTGTCGCCACTGACCGCCGCGGTATCTGGTGCTCCTCCGCCTTAGACTGGAGTCTAACGTCGCCAGAGAAAGATTTCGGCCAAAAGGAATTAATTTGCTCGATGCGTTTCCCAATTACTTTATGTGTAGTGCGCATTCATATCGAGTGCAAATAAATGTGCAAATCAACACGGAGAGCTTGACTTGGTCATTTTGGGTGGGAACTATTTTCCAGTGCGGAAGAATACAGCCGAATCACGCAGCACTCTGCCAGGGGAATCCCTGTTACGCACCGGGAAGGGAGTTCCCCTGTTGCACAACGTGGTGCGTGATTTGGCTGTATTCTTCCGCACTGGAAAATAGTTCCCACCCAAAATGACCAAGGCAAGCTCTCCTAAACAGGGTAGGGGAGCTCACATTAACGTTCAAAAACCTCATAAAGTGAAAATTTCATGCCATGGGACATTTAAAGGTCCAGTGTGTAGGATTCGTGGCGCATAGGTGGATAGTCGCTATTCCACTTCCTCTTTTGGCTACGGCAGACCACGAGGGTCACCCGGGCGCGCCGTAACGCAGACAGCTCGCGTACCCGCGCGCATCCGGCGCTGTGCGAGCTCTCGCCGACAACTACGGTATAAATAAAACGCGGTCCCGCGGTCACTTTTTTTTTTTCTTTTCGCATGAAAACACACATTCCTAGATCGTCTACCATGACACTCTACACATCAAATGAAACCTTACAGTCTCCTCTTTTTGACTATGCAATTCATTTCCCTGCACAACAATCACTCCCCGAGCACATGGGGCTTTTATACGGAAAAGCACAAAACGAGGTTTGTTACTTAGCTTACCTTTGAAGGCTCTGCACAGGTCAAACTCTGTATTTCACCATAAGCTTGGTCTCAATCTGTCCGTAAGGATCCAGCGAATAAAATCCAGTAAAACAATTTAGTCCAAAACACGCGTTAGATCCATTACGACGTGTGATACAGCAGCTTGTCTTGTTTACCCAAAACCACGAGGCCCCCCCCCCCCCCCCCCCCCCCCCCTCCCCTTCCCCGGCTCCGCTCTCCTTTTCTCCTTCGCTCCCTCAGGCAGCGCGGCTGAGCAGGCGCTAGCAGGAGCCTAGGCGAAGGATGAGCCCAAATGTCCTTCTGCGGCTCTCGTATTCAAAATGGCTGCCTCTGCATGGGGAAGATCCCCCTTTTATGTGACTATATCTAAGTCCAAAAGAATACTTTGATTTCATGATGGAAGTGAAAAGGCTTGGAAAACAATGTATTTTTGAATGGGTATCTTCAATTTCAGTAATTAACGGGTAAAAATCTTACACACTGTCCCTTTAAATTAAACCATCAAAAACATCCTTCTGACTACGCCATCGTAATTACATAGGACTAGACCACACCGTCACAGTGTATCATATGTAGATCATAAAAGACACTTTTATAAGTTCACATAAACATTTAAATCATTTTTCAGTGCATTTTATTTATTTTGGACGAGATTTCCCCCAAACTACATCAGTAACAGTCATCTACAGCTCCATACATTGTAATAGGAGAGCAAAGGTTACTACTGTAGGTGGGAGGATACACAGATAGTCTTTTATATATTTTTATGTTTTCTTTAGGAACCCGATCTGGGAAGGCTGGAAGGGCTGAGGCTGCCCCACGTCCTCCCAACATCGCCCCCTCCTGGACCTTCAGCACATCTCCCCCTCTGTTTCCGAGGAGGCCATGTTTATAATCCTTCAACACATTTTTGTACAGCTCTTTTCTAAAAACATTTTCTACAAAACTTCACTGCTGCACCTCTGGGACCAGAAGGAACTTTCAGAATGCAAACCAAACAGCAAAGAGCATAATATATTACAATGAATTTCTGTATGAATATTTTGTGTATATCTTTTCCGTTTTACTGAAGTTTACTACTAATCATTATATACCATTGTTATATTTCTTGAAAAAAAGCCCGTCCAAATGTTGTGAGAAATGTACTGTATTTAATGTTCTGAAATGCACTGGTGAAATGGTACTGAACAAAATGGAAGGTTAAAAAGAGTTTACGAGATATTGGCACTAGAGATACCTTTGTTTTAAAATTGTTTAGTTAAATACCATCAAAATTATTATGCTTATTTCTCAAAATGTCATCTGATTTCTCCTTTGATATTTTAGGAGGTGAAGCAAAATATTACAATTAACATTAATTTGACAAACTACAGAAAATGTAGTGTTAATCTTTTACACATATGATTATTCTGAATGATACTATGTAAAACTTTTTTTTTTTTTTTTCCTTTGCAGAAATGTGACTATAGATTTATATATAGAATTATACTTTGCCAACTGGTAGGCGTGCAATAGGTGAAATGTATGTAGAAACCCAGCAAAATATAATCTGCATTTACTTAAAGGTGCATTGTGTAACTTTTCTGGGGGAGGCTACGTCAAATGCTGCATGGAGATGTTATTGCTTTGTCTGGAATGTTTCACAGTGTGGTATTAAACCTTTCTGTCTTCATGGAGATCAACCCAGACCAAGTTACAGGTCAGATCTGTGGGGAGGCGACCCTGCTCACAGTCAGAATATCTGTTTTTCTAGGTATTTTTGAGCTATAAAGACACCTGTAATTAAATAAAATGTAAGTTAGAGCTGTTTAAAGCAATGACATATCCAAAGAAACAAGCAGGTGACAGACCCTCAACCAAAAAGTTACATCGTGAACCCATTTGTCATTGTTCATATGGAAAAATCCCATTCTAAACCTGTTTTGTGTAAATTGTACACAATAATTTTGGGTTACTTTTATGATTTTTTGCACTTCTAAACACACATTTGTAGAGCAACTTAACATCTGTTTTCTTTCTGGGCTTCCTCAAGGTCATTTTGGATTTTGTACTGTTTTAGACCCAGCGTTTGGCACTGAAACAGTTTATGTTGGCCATTCAAACAGCTACCTTATATGTCTTGAATATTTCCGTTCAAAACTCACAATGTTTTTAGAGATGTGGAAGAGTTTTTGGAAGATTGTTTGAGAAAGCCCCTGACTGATATGCAAGCGGACAGTGGTTGAATGTAAACTTTATTTTTGTGGTTATTATTTGTCAGTATTCGAGACTGAACGTGTCCAAATGAACTGTAACCAGGCACTTTTAACCAATCAGAACAGAGATCGATGAAGGATGGACTGCCCATATATGGACATTTTAATGAACCAATCACAACAGAGAATGGATCAATTGAGCAGCATAGACTAGAGATGGACCAATGGTAGAACACAAGGTTTAAAGGTATACTGTGTACCTTTTCTGGCGCAGAGTCCACCACCTGCTTGTCTCCATGGAGATGTTATTGTTTTGTCTGGAATGTCCCGGTGTGTCATTAAACGTATCCATCTTGCATTTACTCAAGAACATGGGTTGTTATTGACCTAAAAACTTTCTTACCATGAGTGATCTCACCTCCCCACAGATCTGACGCGTAACTTGGCTCTGCGGTGTCCTAGATATCCCATGTGATATCTCCATGGAGACAAGGAGATGACAGACCCTCCACAAGAAAAGTTACACAGTCCACCTTTAAATGAACCAATCAGGACCTGTGAAACTAAGGACAGTGCAGTTATGTAACCTGTGGAAACTTGTGAATAAAGATTTGAGTTATTTGTGGACTGTCTGATCTATTTAGTAGCAAAACAGGTATTTAACAAAATTACACTTTTGTTGTTGATGTTTTAAAGGTTCTATATTATGCAAACTTGACTTTTGTGAGTTTTAAGCCATGTTATAATGTTTCCTTATCAAAAACATACCCGGAGTTGCATTTTGTTTCATTCAGACATGTTTCAGTAACCCTTTATTATTAGTCTGTCTACATCTCCAAAGCTCAGAATGCTCTGTTCCACCTTGTGATGTCATGTAGTGGTAGTTTTCAACTCAAAAGCTCCTTTTACCTTTTGTTCGGTGGAGATTGGACAATTTCAGCCCCAGAACTGCCAAATGAGTTTAGTGAAGGCGAGTTTAAAAACACAGTGGAGCACTTCCTGTATTACCACATGACATCACAAGGTGGAACAGAGCGTTTTTCATTTGGGAGAATTCAGCCTTAACATGCAGCTCTGGAAAAAAATAAGAGACCACTGCAAAATTATCAGTTTTTCTGATTTTTGTACTTATAGGTTTGTGTTTGGGCAAAAGGAACATTTTTGTTTGAGTCTATAAACTACTGACAACATTTCTCCCAAATTCCAAATAAAAATATTATAGTTAAGAGCATTTATTTGCAGAAAATGACAAATGGTCAAAATAACAAAAAAGATACATGTTTTCAGACCTCAAACAATGCAAAGAAACAAGATCAAATTCATTTTAAAACAACATAATACTAAGTAAAAAGAGTTCATTACTAACAGACAAAATAGCGTGACATGAGCCCTTTAAAGCCTAATCAAAAAAAAAGAAAGAAAAAAGGACAAAATATTTAGTGTAATAATTTATTTATTTACAAGTTACATTTACACCCACACTTAAATTATACTACAAAAAATTGTATTTTTATCCATCGAGGCTAAAACAGGACTGAAGACACACAAACTAGAACAAAATCCAAACAATAAAAACATAAATAATAACAATTCATCAGTATTAAAATGAAAACAAACCCGTGTCAGTTTTGTACAAGAGGTTTTCAGTTAAAATCTAAGTACTATTATTTTATCCTAAGTATAAATAAATCTTTATTAAATATTTTATAAAAGTGCATCAAACATGAATAACTTTAGAAAACCCAAACAACTGTACAGCTGTGAAATGTGGAGAAACTAAAGGTCTAAACATGATAAAAATCAGGTGTGAACTTTGCCTGACCAGCCAGTCGTCTTCTGCATTCAATTCAAATCCAAACGAGACTGGAACAGGACCACAGAGGGCGAAAAACCTCCAAGCAAACTTGAGACGGTCCAATCACAGCCACTAATTTGTATCTCGAAAATTCTCGTATCAAAATATATAACTTCTTTTACCTGAAATAAGTCATAGTTTGGTGCTTTGACTGTTGATTCTGTAAAAATCTATACGGTTTCTAGGTCCTTTATGTAGCTTTTTCTCTTTTTTTATTTGCAAGCAGCCATGCCTCTCGCTGATTGGTTAACCCGCCTGTCAATCACACCCTCTGAAATCGGGGAGACAGGAAACGGCTTCAGATTCACTCGTCTTTGAAAAGTTTTGTCAAAGCCTGTGGTTCTGGCTGGTCAGGTAAGTGTGACCCAGGACTAAACCAGGACTAAATCATGGTGTGAACCAGGACTAAACCAGGACTAAATCATGATAAAACCAGCTGTGAACGAGGACTAAAGCAGGATTAAATTGTGAACTGGCAAGGGTGACCACCTGTCCCACTTTCTGTTGTCCTGCACAGTAATTTCAATATTCCACTTTTTCATTAATGGCACATGAATTAAAAAAGATGAGCTACACATACATGTTAATATTTGTTTTCTTGGGATTCTTGGTTTTATATGTCGGCATTAATATTGTTGCAGACAGTTATTATCCCTCTTTATTATTATATTCCACCAACTACTTTTTTCTTCTTTTTTTTACAAATCGAGGTGGTCACCCTAGAACAGGCCTTAAACCAGCTTAGCTACATTGACTTGTATTGATGTGTTTTTTTAAAGGTCCCATGGCATGAAATTTTCACTTTCTGAGGTTTTTGAACGTTAATGTGAGCTCCCCTACCCTGTTTAGCCCCCCCCCAATGGTTAAAAGTTGTGAAATGTCTAAACTGAGCATTTGCGATCCGTTTCTGCGTTACAAAAAATCGGAGCTCAAACGGGCGAGTTTGAACAAGGCACCTTATTGACGTCAGATCGAAAAAAGAAATGCAAATGCAGTTCCACCCCCGTCTGTCTGTACTCAGCGTCTCTGTGAATCACGCCCAGAGAGTTTGGACTGCGGAGGAGCTATGCAATGCGAAATGCGTTTTTTTATTTGCCTGGAGGCACGTCCGAGTGTTTCTAGGCTCGGAAGTCCTTTATCTGAGCCTCTGGACCTTTGAACAGCAGTGGTTTAATTTTATTTTCTGTGGAAATGTGTTTATTTTTCAATGGAACGCTTCAAATCCCCCCCCGTGCAAAAACACGGAAATGGATCAGCTGAGAGCTCAGAGCGAGTGCGGAGAGTTTGGCCACGCCCCCACCCTCTACTATAGGCCAGATCTTTTCTCCTCATTTGCATTCAAGCAACAACGCCCATTATGGAGTGTTCAGAGAGAGAAAAATTACTCTTTCTCATCTTATCTCTGTTTCTCATGCACTGAGTGTTGATTTTGAAGAAGGATTCATTTACAGTATTAGGGAACCATTAAGGAGCCATATAAAAGCATCAAGAAGTACCATGCCATGGGACCTTTAACTGAAAACTGAAAAACTATTTGTGCTTAAATGTGTACTGTGGTTCTGGACTGAAGACTTGTTGGACTCAGGTCTGGTTCAGGTCTTGTAGATCTGGTGGTTCCCTCCAGCGGCACTCGGAGGTCCAGGTGTGGCTCCGTTCTGTACGTCCACAAAGCCCATCCTCTGCCTCCTCTTCCTCTGCTCCGTCATCTGCACAAACGCATTTCACATAAAACCTAAAACAATCCACCCACATCTGTATTGTGTAACTTTTCTGGTGGAGGGTCCCTCAAATGCTTTTCTTCAAGGATGGCATTACATCTTCAACTACGGCATTACACCTTCCTTTCTTCATGGAGACCAAACCACTACAGACTGGCAGATGTTTGCAGAAGCAGCGGATGGTGACATTAATGCGTACACAGACTCTGTCGTAGGCTACATAGGGAAGTGCATTGAGGACACGGTGCCCAAAATCTCCATCTGCACTTACCCTAATCAGAAACCCTGGGCGGGACCGGAGGTGCGTGCTAAACTGAAAGCTCGCACTGCCGCCTTCAACTCAGGAGACCCCGAAGCCTACAAAGCAGCCAAGTACGACCTCAGAAAGACCATCAGGACTTCCCAGAGGGACTACAGGGAGAGAGTGGAGTCTGCCCAGCAGAGCAATGACCCGAGACGGGTGTGGCATGGGCTACGCTGCATCACTGACTACAAGGGGAGGAGCGGGCCCGTGGAACTGTCCAGCGCATCATTTCCGGACGAACTCAACACCTTCTACGCCCGGTTTGATGCAGTTAACACCACGCCTGTCACCAGACCCCATGTGGACAGTGAAGACGCTGTACTTTGTATAGACACTGCTACAATGAGACGGGCGTTCAAGAGAGTGAATCCCCGCAAAGCACCAGGACCCGACGGCATCCCCCGGACGGGTGCTGAGGACTTGTGCTGATCAACTCGCCGGGGTGTTCACCAACATCTTCAACCTGTCTCTGAGCCAGTCTATCGTGCCCACCATCTTCAAGACCTCCACTGTAGTCCCCATCCCAAAGACCCCCACAGCATCCTGTCCTAATGACTATCGGCCCATAGCACTCACATCTGTCATCATGAAGTGCTTTGAACGAATCATTAAGAGACACATCTGTGACTCCCTCCCTGACACCCTGGACCCCCTGCAGTTTGCATATAGAGCAAAGCGGTCTACAGACGACGCTATTGCTCTAGCAGTCCACACCTCTCTCAGTCACCTGGAGAGAGGAAACACATATGTGAGAATGCTCTTCATCGACTACAGCTCAGCATTCAACACCATAATCCCCTCCAAACTGGTCTCTAAGCTCACCGCCCTGGGCCTGGGGACGTCCATCTGCTGCTGGATATGGGACTTCCTCACCAACAGGCCACAGGCGGTGAGGATCGGCAGCCACGTCTCCTCCACATGTGTCCTCAGCACTGGGGCACCCCAGGGCTGTGTTCTCAGCCCTCTCCTGTACTCCCTGTTCACCTACGACTGTACCGCCAGGCACAGGTCCAACACCATCCTCAAGTTTGCTGACGACACCACCATCCTAGGCCTCATCACCAACAACGATGAGAGTGCCTACAGAGACGAGGTGAAATCACTGACCAGCTGGTGTCAGGAAAATAACCTCTCTCTGAACGTCAGCAAAACTAAGGAAATGATCGTGGACTTCAGCGGACTTCAGCGTGTAGACCAGCATCCCCCATCTCCATCAACAACGCTGAGGTGGAGCAGGTCAGCAGTTTTAAGTTCCTCGGGGTACACATCACTGAGGATCTGTCCTGGACACTACATACAGACACTGTGGTTAAGAAAGCCCGACAAAGACTCTACTTCCTGAGGAAGTTGAGGAAGTTTGGTATGAACACCAGCATCCTCACAAACTTCTACAGGTGCACCATCGAGAGCCTGCTGACGGGCTGCATCACAGTGTGGTATGGGAACTGCACCGCTCAGAGCCGCAAAGCACTACAGAGGGTGGTGCGAGCGGCAGAGGACATCACTGGCAGCAGTCTCCCCTCCATCCAGGACATTTACCACAGCAGGGGTCTGCATAAGGCACGCAGCATCACTAAGGACCATACTCATCCGGCACAAGGACTCTTCCGTCTGCTACCCTCTGGTAGACGATACAGGAGCCTGCCAGCACGCACAAAAAGACTCAAAGACAGCTATTACCCCCAAGCTGTCAGACTACTGAACTCTGGGTAATACTCTAAATAATACTGAACTCTCAATAATACTGCACTAAACTACTTTTCATTATGCATAATTATGTTTACTGCTGCTGCTCTATATGAATATATCATGTTTGTCACTACCTCACTGTAAATTACTGTTACATGTGCAATACTTATACCACACTATGTGCAATATTCATACCACACTATGTGCAATACGAAATCCACATGCAACACCTACACCACACCATATTATGTGCAATCTGTGAAATACTTACACCTTATTTGATCTTGATTTAATCCTACCTGCACCTTGTACATTGTACCTTGTTTTTTTTTTATTACATATTTTATTATATTGTTTATTATATTGTTTATTATATTGTTTATTATATTGTTTACCTCTTCCCCTGCACTTTACAACACTTTTTTTACCATGTACTATTATTGCATGTTATTAGTACTTCTTGACTATCTTAGCGAGTCAACGGTTCTTCTGATCCTAAGCATTTCATTGCATTGTTGACCTTGTGTTGATTCTGCATATGACAAATAAACAATCTTGAAAAAACCAGACCAAGTTACAGGTCAGATCTGTGGAGAGGCGACCCCGTTCACAGTCAGAATGCCTGTTTTTCTTGGTATTTTTGAGCTATAAAACCTTTTGCAATTTAATAAATGTACGGCAGATCTGTTTAATGTCATACTGTGGAACGTGACAGCAGAGCAACGACATCTCCATAGAAACACGGAGGACTCCCAACCAAAAAGTTACAGAGTGCACCTTTAAATAATCTGAAAAGAGATTTTTTTTTCAACTTTGAAATGCCCCAGATAGAAATAGGATCAGGACTATTTACTAACAAAAAAGAAAAGAAGAGCAAAAGGAAAAAAATATGAACAGAGGTGTATTTATGTATGTGTGTAGCTATATTTATAAAGATTTGTGTGTGCATGTATATATGTATGTGGAAATACAAATGAAACTGTCAAACCTGCTACATTTTTACTTTTTAAATTTTTTAAGGAAGTTTAAGGATGATAGGGCTCTTTTTTATTGGTTTATTTTAAGATTATGTTTTTCTATGTAAAAAAAGTAAAGTATGAAATAAACTTGCTTGATTTATTCTTTATTAGGCTGGGCATTATCAGGTTCACTCAGGTGTATATACCTGAGCGAACCTGATAATACAGTGGTACCTCACCTTACGAAATTAATTCGTTCCAGAAGTGGTTTCGTAACGTGAAAAATTCGTAAGTTGAGTAGCTATTTCAATGGAAAAAGCCTGATTCGTTCCAAGGCACCGATCCAAGTTTTTTTTTATAGTGTAACTTTTTTTATAGTGTAACATTGTATTCTGTGTGTTTCTCACATTTGTCTCTCGTTTAAACACTCAAACTTTCATAGATTTTCAACAAAATGTATTAACAGTGAAGTGTGGGGGGGAAGCGGGAGGGGGGAGAAAACTGCGCTCTGACACGTGTGATAGCGCAGCATGACCCAGCGCGGAGCTGATAGCAGGTCTAGACCAAGGTCTAAACCTGGACTGGACCAGGACTAAACCTGGACTAAACCAGGACTAAACCTGCACTAAACCAGGACTAAACCAGGACTAGACCAGGTGGATTAAAGCAGCGAGGAGGGGACTGCACGCAGTCTGAGCGCATGAACGCATGAACGAGACCCATGCAAGAGCCGCGGTGGTCCTCCTGGTTTAGTCCAGGTTTAGTCCTGGTTTAGTCCAGACCACCGCGGCTCCTCCTGGTTTAGTCCAGGTTTAGTCCAGGTTTAGTCCTGGTTTAGTCCAGACCACCGCGGCTCCTCTAGACCTCCTCTAGACCTGACCAGGTCTAGAGGTCTAGAGGAGCTCTTGCATGGGTCTCGTTCATGCGTTCATGCGCTCAGACTGCGTGCAGTCCCCTCCTCGGTGCTTTAATCCACCTGGTCTAGTCCTGGTTTAGTCCTGGTTTAGTCCTGGTCCAGTCCAGGTTTAGACCTTGGTCTAGACCTGCTGTCAGCTCCGCGCCGGGACATGCTGCGCTATCACACACGTGTCAGAGCGCAGTTTTCTCCCCCCTCCCCCCACACTTCACTATTAATAATTTTGTTGAAAATCTATGAAAGTTTGAGTGTTTAAACGAGAGACAAATGTGAGAAAAGTTTACATCCAGTCTGAGAAAAGTGTATAATGTGTGTGGCTGAGCGCGCATTATTTGAATTTTTGAGATTTCGCGTTTCGTAACTTGAATTTTCTTTCGTATCTAGAGACCAAAATTTACCGTGAAGGCGTTTCGTAACTTGAAATTTTCGTTTGTTGGGTCTTTCGTAAGGTGAGGTACCACTGTAATACATTTATTTTATTTATTTATTTATTTATAAAGCGCTTTTCAAGACACTCAAAGACGCTGTAGAGGCGAAATGCGTTGTTCGCTCTAGCCTAATAAAGAATAAAGTCAAGAAAGTGTGCAGTAAACCTTCTCTTTTTTTCTTGGAATTGTTGAATGTTCCTGCTGTTACCAGCACCTGGAAGCTGTGCATGGAGTCTTAAACTTGTGAAATAAACATACTGTATTTATGTCCAGACCACATGATCACATCACACACACACACACACAAAAAAGAAATATTTGGCTATGAATGTATTTTGTAAAAGAGCCGTACCTGTTCCTTGAGTTCATTGAGCTGCCCTGTCAGTGTAGTGACCACTTTCATGGTTGAGGCCAGTTTGTCCTGGAGCATCCTCATCTCGTTCTGTTCTCCGTCTGCGTCTGTCACCACCAGAGACATGGCCTGCATCCGCGGGAACCAGTCCAGATTATTGTTCTGGACACAGACATCAGCAGAGGGAGAGTGGAGGGACAGATTTTACTATGTGTGTTTTAATGAACCGCCCCGTGCTCAAGAGGGTTTACTTGCAAACCAACTCAACAGCTCCAGAATGATCATTTCAGTTTGTTTTAAAGGTTAGCATCTGAACACTGGATAAATTAGATTTATTTTGCCCCTTACAGATCCTACATTATTATTATTATGATTTTATTCACCCTTTATTATAAGTCTGTCTACATCTCCAAAGCTCTAAATGCTCATGCTTCCACCTTGTGATGTCATGTAGTGGCAGTTTTCAAGTTAACAGCTCCTTTTACCTATAGTTTGGTAGAGATTGACAGTTCCAGGTCTGAAAGAGAAGGTCTGGAGAAGAAGAACTCAGCCTAAATATTCAGGGTATTCAGGAAGAAGGATTCATTTACAGTATTAGGGAACCATTAAGGAGCCATATAAAAGCATCAAGAAGTACCATGTCATGGGATCTTTAAATAATTCACCCTGCTGATATAAATCAACTGTTTCTCCAGGTTATAACAGTGTTCCCTCATTATTAACTTACTCAGTTGTATTTTGATTGATTTATGCTTGATTTATTTTTAAGTAATCCTGTATAGTTCTGCGTTTGAGGTTTGACAGCTTAGAAAAGTTTTCACCTACCCCCTATCTCCATCCACTTCTTTATAAAAATCAGACTCTGGGTCATACTCGTAGGGTCAAAAAATGCTCGAGGCCTGTTTGTATTATTTTACATATCAATATTGCAATTTACAATTAAGAAAATGTAAAATTAAGATCTAAATATATTATAGTTTGTTACAGTTACTAAATACCAGATAAAACACATAATCCATCCTCAAACCTTGATCATGTGGGCCACGTAGCTCTCTGGTCCCGTGTAGTCGGTCTTGTTCTTTTCTCGCACCAGGACGATGAAGTACAGGTAGTTCCAGATGTTGTGCTCCAGTTTGATGTGCTCCTCGAAGGAAACGGTTTTATTATCAAACTTGTCTCTCTCCAACCCTGATAAGAAGAGATGAAAAACAGAATACATGAGAGATTAAATAAGATAACATCTGTTTAATGTTATTTTAAAGGTCAGGCTTCAATCTGTGCTTAAAGTCTAAGTTGGATCTGGACTGAAAAGTCAAAAGTACTTTGAAATGGCTGAGACTTTTTTAAACACATTTAATTATTTTTTTTTCCAACTCTGCCACAAACACAGCTAGAAAAATTAAGAAATCAATTGAATCACTTAAAATTAGCTGAATTCTTTATCAAAAATCACTATATTTAATCCTTTAATTGTAAAATCTGTGCAAAATACTTTTATTTTTTACTCTTTAAGTACATTTTTAAACAGGTTTTTTAATACTTTTACTTAAGTACATACTTTCACTTTAACCTGAGTAACTTTTTTCCCTTATACTTTTACTTAAAGGGACAGTGTGTAAGATTTTTACCGGTTAATTACTGAAATTGAAGATACCCATTCAAAAATACATTGTTTTCCAAGCCTTTTCACTTCCATCATGAAATCAAAGTATTCTTTTGGACTTAGATATAGTCACATAAAAGGGGGATCTTCCCCATGCAGAGGCAGCCATTTTGAATACGAGAGCCGCAGAAGGACATTTGGGCTCCGCCTTCGCCTTCAGCAAGGCTCGTGGTTTTGGGTAAACAACACAAGCATGCTGCCGGATCAGACGTCGTAATGGATCTAACACGTGTTTTGGACTAAATTGTTTTACTGGATTTTATTCGCTGGATCCTTACGGACAAATTGAGAGCAAGTTTATGGTGAAATACAGAGTTTGACCTGTGCAAAGCATTCTAAGGTAAGCTAACCTTGTTTTGTGCTTTTCTGTATAAAAGCCCCATGTGCTCGGGGAGTGATTGTTGTGCAGGGCAATGAATTGCATGGTCAAAAAGAGGAGACTGTAAGGTTTCATTTGATGTGTAGAGTGTCATGGTACATGATCGGGAATGTGTGTTTTCATGAGAGAAGAAAAAACAAAAAAAAACAAAAAACAAAAACGGGACCGTGTTTTATTTATACAGTAGCGGCGCGCGGCTCGTGCGCCCGGGTGACCCTCGAGGTCTGCCGTAGCTAAAACAGAAAGTGCAATAGCACCATCCACCTATGCGCCACAAATCCTACACACTGGGGCTTTAAGGAACAAAACTGAGTATTTCGTCCACCCCTCGATGTAACTAACCACATATAAAGCAGGTGGTTTTGAGGATCTCTTCTTTCTTCTGTTTCTCGCTCCTCAGATCTGCAAACGTGTCAATGATGACTCCAAAGATCAGGTTCAGGACGATGATGATCACAATGAAGTAGAAGAGGAGGTCGTACACCACACGCGCAGGAAACAGAGGCTCCTGGAAAAACACACAAAATACACAATCAGTATCAGAATTTATTTGTCATTTCAGTATAAAAAGGATATCAGCTGCATAAAAAACAATGATAAATCAAATATTGTATGTCAGGTGCAATATAATAATAATAATAATAATAATAACAATAATAATTAAAGCCGCAAGCGGCGTTGGTCGGGACCTCGCACCTGCGTTTGTTCGTCTTACTGAGACGCACACCCATACCGAATTTCGTGTGCCTGGCACAATTATCTCACTTCCTGTTGGGCGTGGCCATGACACTGTAGATACCCTGTCAGAACAGACCCTGTCAGACCCTGTCAGACCCTGTCAGACTCTGTTAGACCCTGTCAGACCCTGCATGTGGCCTACATGCTGAGGCCTACATGAACCTTCGATGCTTGTCCCCACATTGCTGCTTGCAGCTATATCAGATCAAAGGTACAAAGATCAAAGACCTTTGATCAGGGCGTTGCCTAGCAACAAATACCTCCCATTCATAACTCATCACTCCCATTCAATAAATACCTAACTTTATCGATCCGCCGTATCGTCATATTACCGCCTATTTGAAAATCCTTCGCAATTTAACATCTCCAACGTCTTAAGATTATGTTCACCAAAATTTAAGCCCATCTGAGGTACGGTGTAGGAGAAGTGTTTCAAATTCCATTCTATGTCCAATACCCAAAAATCACACAAAAGGCCAATTATCTCACTTCCTGTTGGGCGTGGCCATGACATTGCAGTGAGGCGTTTGTTCGTCTTATTGAGATACATGTCCCTACCGACTTTCGTGCGCCTATCTTAAACGGTATGCCAGCCCCGAAAGACAACGCGCTAGGGGGCGCTATCGAGCTCCTGGGGGTCACTGGGGGACGGGACTTTGTGTGGTCGTACTGGCAGCACTTTGTGATGCCCGTGCAAAGTTTCGTTCGTTTTGAAGCATGGGAACATGCTCAAAATTGCCCCAGCGTGTATGAACAAGAATAATAATAATACGGAAACAAAGCAACAACAATAGGGACCTTCGTCCCCCTTCGGGCTCGGTCCCTAATAATGCAGATAATAGTGCCCTCTGCTGGACGGGCTACCTCTCTGGAATACTGATACTTTGCAGCTGATGTCATCAACATTTCCTCGGGGTGTGATGCTAACTGTAAGCTTTGCTCTGTCTAAAGCTCTGTTATTCAAGTCAGACTCTAATCTGAGCGTTGTTTTAACATATTCTGACCAGAAAGAGCTGGTTACTAGTTGGAATTACAACAGATGAGATCATCTGTATTGACAACAGGTTCCTGAAAATCTGTTATTTATTTATTTTTTAATCCATTTTGTATTTTTTCTTAAGTTTTCAGACAATCTAAAAACTTTTTTTGGTAGTTATTATTAATGTGTGCATGACAATTGTCACTGCAAATTGTCAATAGCTGGGATTCCTTACGTTCTTGGAGGGTTTGCGCAGCACGTCTCCCACTCCTCCTCCGTTCCTCAGGCCGTGGTTCAGAACAGTGACGATGCACATGAGCAGAGTGTCACAGGCACGCTCTGTGCTCGGCTCCTCTGGAAAAGAATCAAAAACAAAAAAAAGTGAATCATCCTCTTATTCCAATTAACACAGTAAACGTCCAGTACATCCGTAAACCTCATCTTTGATCTTCCTCTAGATCAGGGGTCTTCAACACTTTATTACTTCTAGTTCTTTCTAAGTAAAAAATCTAAACATTACCAATTACTGATTATCCTTCTCAGGGAACAGTAATAACTTCTAATATTCTTATAATCATCTGTGTAAAGTGCCTGTATGACCAGTTCAGACAAAAATATGACTTCTAGGAGTATATTTTCAAAATTAGAGATTTTTTTTTTTACAATAGAAACATCTTTAGCTGGTCTCACCCTCCTCTTCCTCGGGTGCTGTCAGGGTGGAGGTCTCTGTGGTGCAGCTCACTCCATCTGCAGAACAGGAGCGGATGAAGACCTGGGCTGCCTCACTCTGCTCCGCAGCTGAATCAGGATTGAACAGTTTTGATTGATTACAACATACAGCGGCTCATGTGGAAATTAAAGGGCCCATATTACGCTATTTACTGATTGATATTATAATGGGGTTTCCTCATCACAAACCTGGAGTTGTGTTTGTTTCATTCACATGTTTAGCACAGAAACCCTGCATATTTAGTCCGAGTTCTTCTCTCAAACGGAAAATGCTCTGTTCCACCTTGTGATGCCATGTGGTAATACAGGAAGTGCTCCACTGTGTTTTTAAACTCCACAGAGCTTCACTAGAATCATTCGGAAAATTTCAGTCTTGGAATTGTCAATCTGTACTGAACTAAAGGTAAAAGGAGCTGCTGACTGGAAAACTATGTGACATCATAAGGTGGAACAGCATTTCGAGCTTGGAGATGTAGACAGACTAATAATAAAGTGTTACTCAAACATGTGTAAATGAAACAAAAACACAACTCCATGTTTGTTTGTGAGGACGTAAAATAAGACTTTAAAAACACATAATTACTACTAATAGTTTTGAGTGTATTCACAAAACTATAATTCTTAAAACATGATTTGTGAGAATATGGGAGCTTTTGTTTGTGGAGAGACTCTGGTTCAGACCTTGTGCGATCTGTGGCAGCGGGTCGACCTCCATGATGAAGTCCTCCTTTAGACACAGGAAGCCCACGATGGAGAAAAGGTAGACCAGGATCAGAGCCAACAGCGCCGTGAGGAGGATAGACCTGCCATTTCGAGTAACACTTTTGATCACGTTCAGCAGAGTCTCCTCCTGGTAGATCAGGTCAAAAAGCTGAAAAAAAAAGGGATAAGATAAGATAAACATGCATGAACCAGGACTTAAATGTGCACTGCGCAACTTTTCTGGTTGATGTTACTTGTATATAGCTGAGATATATTTGTATTACTATATTTTATATATCATTCATTCATTCATCTTCTTCCGCTTTTTCCATTCTCTGGGTCGCGGGGGCAGCAGTCCAAGCAGTGTTCCACTGCCCAGAACACAATGCACCAGCCCTCATGAATCCTCCCACGGGTGGTGGGTCCTCACGTCACAACGGGCCTTGATTTATCTTCTGCCATGGGGGCTACCAGTGTCCGCAGACACTGGGGGCGAGGTGGGGGTTAAGTGTCTTGCTATTTGTCTCTTGTCTATCTGTCTCTTGCTATTTGTGCTACTTATTTTGAATATATTATTTCCTTTTATATTTTTGCTCTTTGTTATTGTGATATATTGTGGTGTGTCCAAATAACGTTCCTTCTGGTTCAATAAAGTTTGTCAAAGTCTAAGTTACACAACTGCATGTTATCACTTTGCCTGGGTTAGGGTTTCCGGGAATGTTCCAGAGTATGGAATTCAACTTATCTATCAAATATATTATACAATATTTATTCAATATCATGTGTTTTTATTGCTTGAAAAACATGCATTCTTATTTTAGCTTGGGCTTGCCTCGCCACAGATCTGACCCATAACTTGACCTGGTGGCATTTTTAGGGGGCCAAGCACCAGAGGTGCTGGGCACCCTCTAGGAATCGTATTCCGTTGCCTAGGCGAGTTGCCTGGTAACCCTTTGATCTTTGCTTTGATCTTCGGGTCGGAAAGTTATTAGGGGGCCAAGCACCAGAGGTGCTGGGCACCCTCTAGGAATCGTATTCCGTTGCCTAGGCGAGTTGCCTAGTAACCCTTTGATCTTTGCTTTGATGTTCGGGTCTGAAAGTTATTATTATTATTATTATTCTTCTAGTATAGGAAGTCTATGGCAGCCCCTAGAACCGTTTGGTAAAAAGTTGTGAAATTTGGCATGCACATTCCAGCCAGTCTCCTCATTACCCACAGCAATTTATAGGTCCCCAGCTCCAACCGTCTAGTGGCAGCAGCAGGTCAAAGTTGCAGAAATTTGTCAACTGCCTAGCAACGCACCTAGCAACCTTTGATCTGTCTTTGATGTGTCTGTTCTGACAGGGTTAGACCCTGACCCTGTCAGACCCTGTCAGACTCTGTTAGATCCTGTCAGACCTTGTTCTAACAAGGTCTGACCCTGTCAAACGGTGCTTGGCCCCCGCATTGCTGCTTGCAGCTATATTTAGGGGGCCAAGCACCAGAGGTGCTGGGCACCCTCTAGGAATCGTATTCCGTTGCCTAGGCGAGTTGCCTAGTAACCCTTTGATCTTTGCTTTGATGTTCGGGTCTGAAAGTTATTATTATTATTATTATTATTCTAGTATAGGAAGTCTATGGCAGCCCCTAGAACCGTTTGGTAAAAAGTTGTGAAATTTGGCATGCACATTCCAGCCAGTCTCCTCATTACCCACAGCAATTTATAGGTCCCCAGCTCCAACCGTCTAGTGGCACCAGCAGGTCAAAGTTGCAGAAATTTGTCAACTGCCTAGCAACGCACCTAGCAACCTTTGATCTGTCTTTGATGTGTCTGTTCTGACAGGGTTAGACCCTGACCCTGTCAGACCCTGTCAGACTCTGTTAGATCCTGTCAGACCTTGTTAGACCGTGTAGTTTGTGTACTGTGTATTGGCCAGAGGAGCAAGATGGTGAGGGAATCCGGAAAAGCAGATGACTGTTGATCAGCGCCTATGGAGCGGTCTGATCGCTCTTGGGACCTAGGATCCTGGATCAGAGGATCACAGAGACAAGCCGGATCAAGCAGCGAGGTCAGGGCCGAGATCTGCTCTGTCTGAGGCAGGGGGCATGTCGTGTGTGCGCTGCGCGGAGCAAGAACTCTGATCAGAACTACGACAGCGCCAAAGAAGAAGTTTACTGACTTGGAGCAGTAGATCCTGGTCTCCAGAGAGGCATGAGATGAGAAGAATTAAGTTTAAATGATGCTGCTGTGTGGGAATTGTAATGAATGAAGTTATGTGTGTGTACGTGCGTGTGTATACGCACGTGTGTGCGTGCGTGTGCGTGTGTGTGTGTGTGTAGCTGTGTGTGTGTAAAGGTTTATGCATGGGCTTGTTATTAGGGGGCCAAGCACCGGAGGTGCTGGGCACCCTATAGGAATTGTATTCCGTTGCCTAGGCAAGTTGCCTAGTAACCCTTTGATCTTTGCTTTGATGTTCTGGTCTCAGGATTATTATTATTATTCTTCTATTCTATAGGAAGTCTATGGCAGCCCCTAGAACCGTCCGGTAAAAAGTTGTGAAATTTGGCATGCACATTCCTGCCAGTCTCCTCATTACCCACAGCGATTTATAGGTCCCCAGCCCCAACCGTCTAGTGGCACCAGCAGGTCAAAGTTGCAGAAATTTGTCAATTGCCTAGCAACGCATATAGCAACCTTTGATATGTCTTTGATGTGTCTGTTCTGACAGGGTTAGACCCTGACCCTGTCAGACCCTGTCAGACTCTGTTAGATCCTGTCAGACCTTGTTAGACCCTGTCAAACGGTGCTTGGCCCCCGCATTGCTGCTTGCAGCTATATTTATTATTATTATTATTCTTCTAGTATAGGAAGTCTATGGCAGCCCCTAGAACCGTTTGGTAAAAAGTTGTGAAATTTGGCATGCACATTCCAGCCAGTCTCCTCATTACCCACAGCAATTTATAGGTCCCCAGCTCCAACCGTCTAGTGGCACCAGCAGGTCAAAGTTGCAGAAATTTGTCAACTGCCTAGCAACGCACCTAGCAACCTTTGATCTGTCTTTGATGTGTCTGTTCTGACAGGGTTAGACCCTGACCCTGTCAGACCCTGTCAGACTCTGTTAGATCCTGTCAGACCTTGTTAGACCGTGTAGTTTGTGTACTGTGTATTGGCCAGAGGAGCAAGATGGTGAGGGAATCCGGAAAAGCAGATGACTGTTGATCAGCGCCTATGGAGCGGTCTGATCGCTCTTGGGACCTAGGATCCTGGATCAGAGGATCACAGAGACAAGCCGGATCAAGCAGCGAGGTCAGGGCCGAGATCTGCTCTGTCTGAGGCAGGGGGCATGTCGTGTGTGCGCTGCGCGGAGCAAGAACTCTGATCAGAACTACGACAGCGCCAAAGAAGAAGTTTACTGACTTGGAGCAGTAGATCCTGGTCTCCAGAGAGGCATGAGATGAGAAGAATTAAGTTTACATGATGCTGCTGTGTGGGAATTGTAATGAATGAAGTTATGTGTGTGTACGTGCGTGTGTATACGCACGTGTGTGCGTGCGTGTGCGTGTGTGTGTAGCTGTGTGTGTGTAAAGGTTTATGCATGGGCTTGTGTGTATGTACATATATGTGTGTGTGTGTGTGTGTATTAATTTTTATTTTTATTATGGATCTGTACTCTGAGCCTCAATATTGTTGTGAAGTGACAAAGTTCTATTTTATAGGAAAAGATATATCCTGTAAACATCTCTTGGCACTATTGATTTGAAGGAATTTTCAATTCAAAGAGCCTTATATTCTTATATTTGTACATAAAAAATGTACTTTGTCATCAAAAATCTGTTTCTCTGTTGTTTTAGATGTTTGAGGTGTCATTAAATCAATAAATATTGACATCAAAATCACTGATCTGCTCGAAATGACTCTTTGTACATAACGCTCATTTTCTCCACTTTGTGGTAAAAAATATAAGGATATTTTATATAGGAAGTCTATGGCCGCCCCTAGAACCGTTTGGTAAAAAGTTGTGAAATTTGGCATGCACATTCCAGCCAGTCTCCTCATTACCCACAGCGATTTATAGGTCCCCAGCTCCAACCGTCTAGTGGCACCAGCAGGTCAAAGTTGCAGAAATTTGTCAACTGCCTAGCAACGCACCTAGCAACCTTTGATCTGTGTTTGATGTGTCTGTTCTGACAGGGTTAGACCCTGACCCTGTCAGACCCTGTCAGACTCTGTTAGATCCTGTCAGACCTTGTTAGACCCTGTCAAACGGTGCTTGGCCCCCGGCATTGCTGCTTGCAGCTATATTTTGTTTTGTTATTATAATATATTGTGATATGTGACCTACTGTGTCCAAATAATTTCCCTTGTGGTTCCATAAAGTTTGTCTAAAGTCTAAGCTTGCCTTGCCACAGATCTGGCCCATAATTTGGCCTGCTTGTCTCCACGGAGAGAAAAAAGCTGAATGCCAGACTGTGATACATTCAGAAAAGATACGCAATGATACGACCTTTAACTAAGAGCTGCCCAGGACTAGCCCAGATGCAGACCAAGACTTACCAGGATGCTGTAGAAGAGCTCGTGCACAAACAGGCCGAGGGTGGAGGTCAGGACGTAGGCCAGATGATAGAGGAACTCCATGTCCAGAATCATGGCCTTGTAGCCCATAATGAAGGTCCCATTGTTCCCCACGAAACTCACCACAAAGACGATTTTATTCAGCAGCTGTGGGCCAGAGAGAGACGAGGTTTAGACTGGGATGGGGTTACTCAATACAGTAAGACAAAATCAATTACAGTATTAAACATGAACGGATAATGATACCACTTTACAACTTAATAATAAAGCAAGAATAAACGTAATTCATAATGAACAAATATGCTTTATTAAAGGTGTAATGTGTAGCTTTGCCCTAAATATTCCACAGTATGGCATTAAATTAATTTGAGCAGTATTACCACCTGTGAAATACTCTACTTACACCTTATTTAATCCTACCTGTACCTTTGAATTCTATTATATTTTATTACATATTTTTTATTATATTGTTTACTTTATTCCCTTGTATTTTTATTGCGTGCTATTAGTATTTCTTAGCGAGTCAACGGGTTCTTCTTATCCTAAGCATTTCATTGCATTGTTGACCTTGTGTTGATCCTGCATATGACAAACAATCTTGAATCTTGAATTCTTGAACCTTGCATCTAAAGTCATCTCTTGCACTGACTGAAGCACTGAAGTGTTTTTAATGCTCAGAAATATTTTTGAAAAGTATGTATCTGTGGGCTCCCTCTCCACAGATCTGACCATGATGTGATCTTGTCTTTATGGAGATGTATAAACTTAATGCCATAGTGAGGAACATCTTGGTGAAGACAAGCAGATGGCAGACCCTCCACCTTACACAGCGCTTTAAGGCTATTTGAAGGGAAGATATTAGAAAATGTTACCCAAATAACTCTAGGTACAGTATATTGAAATGGTGAAACAAAAATAAAATCTGAGGCCTGAATGTAGAGCTGTAAAATACATAATTATAAGAATATAAAATACACTTTGTATTGAATAAACTTGTCGTTATATCGGGGAAAGTCTTACATTGAGCGATCCGAGCAGCACCAGGGTGTTGGCGATGCCGAGGTGATAGACCGACCTCAGGATCAGAGCCAGAGTCAAAAGTCTGAGTCCGTACTTCTGAGCCAGGAGCGCCAAGACCGAGGTCCCGGTCAGGATCCAGAAGACCATTAAGAGGACCGAGTCATCAATGGAACCTGGAATCAGACCAGAGGGACACCAGACAGTTTAAGATCAGGATGAGACCAATATCTAACGCTGTGGGACCTTCTACCTACTAACCTGACACTGTTTCTTTCAGAATATTCTAAATTTCACAAATAAAGTTCTATTTGTTTCTTTTCTTGTGCCTATACATTAATTACACTTTTTTTTAAAAAACTTATTTTGAATGTATTATTGCCGCTTATATTCTTGTTATTATATTACATTATATTGTGATGCGTTTGTTACTGTGTCCAAATAATTTCCCTTGTGGATCAATAAGGTTTGTCCAAGTCGTAGGAATAGTCATAGTAATAGAAGTAGTACCTTGTCCTGAGTTGTATGGGTAGAAGAATGCGATGATGAGGTTTATAAAAACAGCAAGATTGAAAGAGATAGCTCCCCACAGAGTCATCCTCCGAGAGAACCAATACAGCACCGGCATACCTGGAAAATATATTCAAATATTGTTATAAAGAGAAAACTATTACAAAAAAATACTAGTCAATTAGTCACATTCCTTTGGCCACTTAATCTGTATGTTTTAACAGAAGGACTAGTGCTTGTATTTCATGTACTTACTCCTGAGTTTTTTCTGCCACTCCATCTCTCCGTGCAGGAAGGAAGTCTGCTCAAAGAAGTGTGTGACCTTTGACCCCTGCTCGTCCTGTTCTGTGGTGTTGAACACTCTGACCTTTGACTCCTCAGTCAGAAACTCACAGATGGGGTGAACAGGAAACACAATCTGCTCCATGCTGCGATCCTCACGCACAATCTGTAGAGAACCACAAGTACTACTATTCACACTGCCAAATACTACAATACTATTACAAATATCTGCATATACTTGGGTTATTTTCACGAGGGTGTGACATGTTATGACAAAATTTAATTCATTTAATTCATGATCTGCTTAAAACATATTACTGTACTGCACATTTGATATTAACTATGAAAGTGTGTTTTAGCCTTGTGCGGCTTAATTTTATTTTTACTTTTTGAGCTTTTATGAAAAAAATACATTTTTTTCATTACTGTAACACTTTTTCATCATTAAATATGACAATATATATATATTTTTCAAAGTTTAAAAATAAGTATTTGCCCAAGACCTGGGAAAATACAATTTATTAATTCAATAAACAAACTGTTATTATGTAACGATTTCATCCTTTTTAAATTAATTTAAAAAATGCTAGTCAAAGTAGATGTAAAATAAAATTATATTGATGGATAAAACATATTGACATAATTAAAAAACATGCTATTAATTATTACAGTTCTGTAAAAAATACAAATATTTTTCTTCAAACCTCAATCTGAGCCGTGAGCTGGTCGTAATATTCCAGAGAGTCCTGCTCCACCACAACAGGCGGACCTCCAGACTTCAACATCTGAGAGAGCGGACGATTGTTCAAGTTCAGCTGTGAGAGAAAGAGAGGAACATGTCAGAACCACAAGAACAAAAACAGGACTACAGAGGGACTAACTGGGCTGAGTTTCAGAAAAAAAAAATCTATTGTCTATAAAACCCAAGAGCAGATTTAAACCACAAAAAATAAACCACAAAACCTATTCTAAATAAAATAATAATAAATAAACAGCCCAATGAAACACTATAGTACTTACAGTGCCGTGAAAAAGTATTTGCCCCCTTCCTGATTTCTGTGTTTTTTGCATATTTATCACTCAAAACATTGTCAGATCATCAAACCAATTTTAATATCACACAGAAACAACCCAAGGAAAGACAAAATTCAGTTTTTGAATGATGATTCCATTTATTAGTGCACAAAAAAAATCTAAACCTATCTGGCCCTATGTGAAAAAGTAATTGCCCCCCCTTGTTAAATCACAAACTAACTGTGACTAACCACAGTTTTGAGAAAACTTAGTTCAGTTCTACATGCCACACCCACACCTGATTGTCACCACCTGTGTTGAATCAAGAAATCACTTAAATAGTTCCTGTCAAACAAAGTGAAGTTGGCTACAACATCTCAAGAACAAACACATCATGCCACGATCCAAAGAAATTCAAGAACAAATGAGAAAAAAAGTGATAGAAGTCTATAATTCAGGAAAAGGTTACAAAGCCATTCCCAAAGCTCTGGGGCTCCAGCGAACCACTGTCAGAGCCATTATTCAAAAATGGAGGAAACTGGGAACAGTTGCAACCCTTCCCAGGAGTGGTCGACCAACTAAGATTACTCCAAGAGTGCGACGACGGCTCATTCAGGAAGTCACAAAAGAACCTAGACGCACATCGAAAGAACTACAGGCCTCGTTGGCCTCAGTTAAGGTCAGTGTTCATGACTCCACCATTAGAAAAACACTGGCCAAAAATGGCATCCATGGAAGAGTTCCCAGGAGAAAACCACTGCTTTCACAAAAGAACACAAAGGCTCGTCTCACCTTTGCCAAAAGCACCTTGATGACCCTCAAGACTTTTGGAGAAACATTTTGTGGACCGATGAGTCTAAAATTGAACTTTTTGGAAGGTCTGCAGCCCGTTTCATCTGGCGTAAAAATGGCACAGCATTTGATAAAAAGAACATGGTGCCCACAGTAAAGCATGGTGGTGGCAGTGTGATGGTCTGGGCCTGCTTTGCTGCCTCAGGACCAGGACAACTTGCTGTGATTGACGGAAAAATGAATTCTGCTGTTTACCAGAAGATCCTGAAGGAGAATGTCCGGCCATCAGTTCGTGCCCTCAAACTCAAGCGCTCTTGGATCATGCAACAGGACAATGATCCAAAACACACCAGCAAGTCCACCTCTGAATGGCTCAAAGAAAACAAAATTAAGGTTTTGGAGTGGCCAAGTCAAAGTCCGGATTTAAATCCGATTGAGATGCTGTGGTGTGACCTTAAACGGGCAGTTCATACAAGAAAACCCTCCAATATGGCAGAATTGAAACAATTCTGCATAGAAGAGTGGGCCAAAATCCCTCCCCAGCGGTGTGAAAGACTCATCACCAATTATCGCAAACGTTTGGTTACAGTTATTGCTGTCAAAGGAGGCTCAACTGGCTATTAGATTAAGGGGGCAATTACTTTTTCACATAGGGCCAGATAGGTTTAGATTTTTTTTGTGCACTAATAAATGGAATCATCATTCAAAAACTGAATTTTGTCTTTCCTTGGGTTGTTTCTGTGTGATATTAAAATTGGTTTGATGATCTGACAATGTTTTGAGTGATAAATATGCAAAAAACACAGAAATCAGGAAGGGGGCAAATACTTTTTCACGGCACTGTAGTTTAGTATAGTACAGTATAGTACTTAGTCATCTGTAATGAGTCTTAGAAGTTATTAATTCAACCTTTTACAGCTTAAATTGCATTGTATAGACAAAAAATAACCATCGTGTTCCATCCATCATGTTTGACACAATAAATCAATATAGTGTTTATCGTGACAGGCCTAGTAAGTACCATAGAGCTGAGTCCTTCGTCTCCTTCCTGCTGTCTCTTCTGAGGTTTGAGAAGGCCCTGGAGGATCTTGTTGTGTGGCCCGAGCTGCTGGGCCAGGATGTAGATGTTATGACCCACGTCCTGGGGAGAAACTTCTCCTTCACAGTCTGGGTCCTGCTGGAACAGCTTCTTTATCACATCCACCTGAGGAGACAAGATGTTTCTGTTATTTATGTTCAATATTAGGAATCAATCACAATCTCAAAAAGGGACGTTTTGTAGAAGTCGACAGATGTCAAAAGAAAGTTTGGACATGGACAGAACTATAAACATGAGTTGAAGGATAGTCAAAGCTGCCTGTAAATCGGAGGCATAAGGAAGAAAGAGGAAGTCTAAATGCAGTGAAAGAATTATATTGAGTCTTCTTAGGTCTGGTACCAGTTCTCTTGGCCTGAGGTTGAACAGGATTCTTTCTGCGTTCTCATTATCATGTCGACTCTCCATTAGAGCCAGCAGCAGCTTTGACGCATTGTCCTGAGGAAAAGAAGGGGGAAAAAAGTAAAACTGTAAAGTAAATGACTTAGACTTAGACAAACTTTATTGATCCACAAAGGAAATTGTTTTGGGTACTGTAGCTCCCTCATCAAATATAATATATAACAGAGAGTAACAAAAAAATACATGGAATAGCAACCAAAGAGCAATAGACCAGTGTCAGTGTCATGTACGAATCAGAATTAAATAGAAAAGTATGTAATAAAGTATAAAACACAATATCAAATAAGATGTCCAATCCCAGCTATATACAATTGTAAGAGAATGAGAATGAGAAGAGCATTTAAATATTAGAGCCCAGTCTGTTGGGTCCAGGGTCGTGTTTCTTACAGACCTTGAGCTCCAGCACCATGTCCATGCGGTAACGGCAGAGGGGGCTGATGTCGTTCAGGATCAGAGCAGTGATGATGTCAATGCCGTTTGACTCATGGGTCACAATACAAGTCTGAAACACATAAAATTGTTTATGTAAATACAGAGATCTCATGCCACAAGATCTCATTACATAAAACTGCCACCAAACTGTGCACACACAATTATGTTATTAAATTTGACACAAACTAAAAAGTAAAGTGCTGGTCTGTCTATATCTATTCAATTAGCTGTAGTTTAAAAATACAGTGCTTTATTAATTGTAAATATAAATACAATTAAATACTGAATAAAAAAATCATCAACTGAATGGATTCATTATTAATCATGTCTTGCTCTTGTGTCTTTGTATCGTTTTGTGTCTTGTCTCCTCCGATTCCTTATGCCACACATCAAATTTAAACGTTATTTATTCAGCGCATTTTAAAATATCTCAGGTGACCAAAGTTCTTCAGAAGATACAGATGCAAAGTAAGCAAGAAAACAGACAGGATTAAAGAGAGTGAAATCAATAATACCTCACTCCTGGTTTGGACTTGGACTAGACCTGCTGCTCACCTGGTTCTCCTGGCAAGGCCCCTGGCAGTACTCCGTCAGGGTCTCCAGGGTTTGGGTGATGAGCGGGACGTTGGACTCGTTGATGTAGAGTCCGAGGAGACCCAGCCCCCCGGTGGTGCTGCCACACATGATGTCCAAGAACTGCAGCGTCTCACACACCAGGTTATAGTTGGTCTTATTGTTTTGACTCCGCAGGAAGTTCTGGAGACAAGGCAAGACTTGATTTAGTCCTAGTTTAGACAACGTTTAGTCCCGATTTATGGTTTAGTCCACATTAGATTAGGTTCAGTCCTTGTTTACAGTTGTATTGTTTGTATAGAGTCCTGACAATGATTTGATCCAGTTTTTGTTGGATATGCATGTTTCAAGCAAATGATTCCTTCTTGATTTTAAAGAGCCCATATTACACTATTTTCTCTGTTATAATGTTGTTTCCTCATCACAAACACACCTGGAGTTGTGTTTTGTTTCATTCATTCATATTTAACACACAGAAAACACTCCATACCCTTCACTACAATAATTTGGATCATTTCTCAAATATGAAATAAAACACAACTGCATATATGCGTATATTTTGATGAGGCACCAGCATTATAACATGGCTTAACGCTCAAAAGAATAAATTTTGTGTACTATAGGACATTTAAGGTATTGTGAAGCCTTTTGTCCATTCAAAATTTATAATATATTGATATATTGGTGACAGAGGCCCTTTGCCATAGCTTCAAAACCATGAATAGTCTTCACCTGCAGGTCGTGATTGTGATTCTCGCACAGCAGTTGGAGAAAGCGTAGGATGGGCTTCATGATGGTAATGGCTGGACCCATCTCAGTGTCCACCTCTTTCTGCTGAGGTTCTGTGTGAGCTGCGACCTGGTTCTGGACCAGGAGGGACCCAGGAAGAACAAGCCCACTGGGGGAACCTTCATAGTAAAAGAAACAATACGTATATGAACATTATGAGAAGCTTGTAGATCAATTCTATTGATACTTTGCAGTGTTTGATTTTCAACAAAAGGTGAGAGTGACTGAAAAACTGTGAGGTAATGCTAGCTAGATCGTGACTAATTTTATGTGTTAGACTTGTTTAACAGCACAAATCATCTCACTTGTTGTATGTCCAAACAAATCAACTCTTTTTGGTCAGATTTGGTCAGATAAAGCTCAGATTAAAGTCTAGCAAGCCTCAGATTGAGCAGTGCTTACAGTTAGCTTCATATCCCAAGGGCAGAGACGGACTCGAAACCGCATTGCCTCGGCCCACCCGCTAGGTATTCGGTCGTTACGTGCCTCCTTACATTATTTTATTTTGCCGGGATATTTCTTCCTACGATGTTAAAAATGTGCACAGTTTGAAATAAAACTACGAAGAAATGGACATGTCCCAAACCTATCCCGAAGGTCTCCCGAACGTGTCATGTGTCCAAGTAGAAGTTAAAAGTCCATTTTCATGTCCTTTATTGTCCTGCAGTGCCGCTTACATATGCAGGAGCTCTTCACAGCTGATCGGCATACAGGGGAATCCCTCTTCTGCGCTCCTCGCAACGGGATTGGCAGATGCGCGAACATGGGAAAATTATGTTGATTTATACGCGCCTAACGGCATGAAGGTAAGACACTTTTTTTTAAAATTATGGCTGGGTTGAGCATTGATTTCCATGATTTTAATGCAGTTGTTTAATGCATGGGGGTGACGTCTGCCGCTGTTACCTGATGTGCTTTGTGTGTGTAGCCCCCTGTTTTGGTATTTTATTCTGCGCGGTTCTGTGCTGGCATGTTGTGGTTGTGGACTAAAGTCACGATTGATGGGTTAATCAGAGCGTAATGTATGGTATTGCGCGTGTCCATAAATGCTTCATGTATAAATGCTTCATGTATTGCGTTGTCAGTAAGTATCAGTTCTTATAGTTTCTTCAGTTACTGTTAATATAGCTTAATACTAACACTAAAAACACGATCATGTGTCCAGTGTGTTTAGTGTGCACAGACCTGGTTCGAGCTCCCTCTCGTTGGCCTTGTGGGTCATCTCTCCCACATTCACTGAGACTGTGGCTTTAATATCAGTCTGTGCCTCCTTCATCCGGTCGTTTAGGACTTTGAAGAACTTCTCAGATTTATTATCCCCCATCATCAGCTTATAGAAGGAGTTCTGAGTAGAAATAGTAGACAATGAGCTTTTAACTTCATTATGAGAAAGTGCAATATACTTGATTCAGTAATGCTTTATAACTGCACCTTCATTTGCCATAATAAAGAGTGAATAAAAATTAATTCATAATGAAAAAACATGTTTATTAAGAATGATTCAGGCTTATTAACTACTTAATTAATACCTAACTAACACTAATCTGTAATCCCTTAATTAACTATATTACACTATATTGATTCTTGTTATAATGGTGTTACTTTCACAAAAACATACCCCGAGTTGTGTTTTGTGTCATTCACACACGTGTGAGAAGCCTTTTATTATTAGTCTGTCTACATTTCCAAAGGTAAAGATGCTCTGTTCCACCTTGTGATGTCATGAAGATGTCAGGAAGTTAACAACAACTTTTTACCTTCAGTAGAGATTGACAGTTCCATGGCTGAAATTATTATTATGATTCTAGTGAAGGTGTATGGAGTTTAAAAACACAGTAGAGCACTTCCTGTATTACTACATTACAAGGTAAGTGTTTTCTGTTTGAGAGAAGAACTCTAAATATGCAGGCGTTGTGTGCTAAAAATGTGTGAATGCAACAAACAAAACTCCAGGTATTTTTTGATGGAGAAAAATATTGTGGTATAGATTTAAAAAAGCTCTTTAAAGGTCCCATGACATGGTACTTCTTGATGCTTTTATATGGCTCCTTAATGGTTCCCTAATACTGTAAATGAATCCTTCTTCAAAATCAACACTCAGTGCATGAGAAACAGAGATAAGATGAGAAAGAGTAATTTTTCTCTCTCTCAACCATCCATAATGGGCGTTGTTGCTTGAATGCAAATGAGGAGAAAAGAGATGGCCAATAGTAGAGGGTGGGGGCGTGGCTCTCGCTCTCAGCTGTGTGCTCTGATCCATTTCCGTGTTTTTGCACGGGGGGAGAGATTTGAAGCGTTCCATTGAAAAATAAACACATTTCCACATAAAATAAAATCAAACCACTGCTGTTCAAAGGTCCAGAGGCTCAGATAAAGGACTTCTGAGCCTAGAAACACTCGGACGTGCCTCCAGGCAAATAAAAAAACGCATTTCGCATTGCCTAGCGCATTCGCAGTCCAAACTCTCTGGGCGTGATTTACAGAGACGCTGAGTACAGACAGACGGGGGTGGAACTGCATTTGCATTTCAGGGTAGGGGAGCTCACATTAACGTTCAAAAACCTCAGAAAGTGAAAATTTCATGCCATGGGACCTTTAAGTAGTTATCAAGCATGAATCATTCTTAATAAACTTTTTGTTGATTATGAATTCAGCCCTTTTGTTTTTTTAATTTATTAAGGCTGTAAATAGCATACTTATCATAAATTAGCTATTATTTTGACTTATTATGTAGATCTTGTTGCATAGTCTTACCTGAATCTCAGTATTGCCTCCCTCCAGCAGACATATGGCCAGTTGGATGCTCTCCAGGAAGATCTTGTCGTTCTTGGTGCACATCACTAAATCAGTGAACAGTTTCGTCCCTCCTTCTCGATCCAGACGGCACTGATTTGCCGCCACCACCGCCCAGTCCCGTTCCTGTTCTGGACCTATATCAAACAGTATATCAATATCTCTTTATGGCTAGATGATCTCTAACTGTTGTATTTTTTACGATACTTCATGGAGGTAATGTACTTTAGTTTTTGTTTACCTGCAGACATGAGCTCAGCCAGGTCAGCTTTGGGGTTGTTCTTTTTGGTCGGAAACAGATAATTTTGTAGCAGCACTTTCCTCAAAGCAATTCCCTGGAAAACACATTGTAAAATGAGACTTATATACATATGAATGGGTATGTGATTGATTTTGATACTAAGGATACTTTATACAATACAATAGAATGCCATTTTCAACCCAAAATTACATTATTTCTTTAATATTACTATATGATCCTGTTACTTCTGATATAGATCAAGTGAATAGCTTGTTTTGAAATGGGTAGATGACCTTTTTCTTCTACAGGTGATTAAGTGAACGCTCTCAGAACATGTCATATTATTATTTATTATAGAAAAGACAGAGTGAGACCTTTTCATCGAAGTCAAAAGTGCGTATAAGCATTTCCTGTAACGTCTTCAGCACTTTAATGCACAGCTTCTCCTCAGAGGACATGAGGGCTTTAGTATGCTGGATCAATCTACAAAACCCAAGAGAATGCATGAACCTCTGTCTGTATTCATTATGCACAAAGATAACAGAATTATAACAAAAGCTCCAGTGTACAGTGTGCTTATTTTGAGTTCTGTTTTAGTCTCACTTGGATATGAAGCCTCCAGTCTCACAGCGCTGTCTTGCATCTGTCCCCTCCAGAAACAGTAGTTCAGGCTGAAGCAGTACATCCACCAGCACAGAGAGCTCCGCATTCACTAAAGGCTTAAGGCGCAGCTCCAGAGTGTTGATCATGTCCTGGAAAAAAAACAAAATTTGTGTTTTTTTTAATGCTCCGACGAAGACATTGGCTCGTCCCATGTAACCATTAAAGGACTTTTATTATAATTCCAACAGAGTGAGCACCTTGGACTTTTGTGACCACTTTTTTTACTCTATTACAGTGAGTTTAAATGAGTGCTGTCAGGCGATTAAAAAATTAATCTAATTAATTACAGGATTTGTAATTAATTAATCAAATTAATTGCATTTTAAGAGTTTGAGTGAGAGATTGAGATAGAGAGAGAGTGAGAGAGAGAGGGAGAGTGAGAGAGAGACTGAGAGAGAGATAGAGAGTGAGAGAGACAGAGTGAGAAATAGAGAGAGAGGGAGAGAGAGTGAGAGAGAGAGAGGGAGAGAGAGAGGGGGTGTGAGAGAGAGAGAGGGAGAGAGAGAGGGAGTGAGAGAGTGAGAGAGAGATAGAGAGAGACTGAGAAAGAGTCTGAGAGAGAGATAGAGAGTGAGAGAGAGTGTGAGAGAGAGTGTGTGAGAGAGAGAGAAAGAGAGAGGGGGAGAGAAGGAGAGAGAGGGGGGTGAGAGAGTGAGAGAGAGATAGAGAGAGACTGAGAAAGAGTCTGAGAGAGAGATAGAGAGTGAGAGAGTGTGTGAGAGAGAGTGAGAGAGAGAGTGAGAGAGATAGAGAGAGAGGGTGAGAAGGTGAGAGAGAGAGAGACTGAGAGAGAGAGAGAGACTGAGAAAGAGACTGAGAGAGAGATAGTGAGAGAGAGAGTGAGATAGAGAGAATGAGAGAGAGTGAGAGAGAGGAGGAGAGTGAGAGAGAGACTGAGAAAGAGGGAGAGAGAGATAGAGAGTGTGTCAGAGAGAGAGAGAGAGAGAGAGAGAGAGAGAGAGAGAGATTGTGAGTGAGTGAGCGATCAAGCGAGCGAACCCACTTAGTGATTGAGTTTGTCAGTTTTTCTGCGGTCGCTTTGCTCAGTCGTTTCCCAAATTCTGCAAGCGTGGTTTGTTGGTTTGGTGGTTTGTTGGTTTGGTGAAGTGCGCACTATCACCAGTAACACTGGAACTTGTCCAGACGTGTTTATCATTCAAATGATCCGTCAGGCTGGAGCAGCTTCGGTGATCAGAAAATTCTTTTTGACAAAAGCTACAAATCACGGCGTTCTTGTTGATCTTTGTTCTTTTTAATAAATAAACTTGCCGTTCAAAGGCTCTGGCAGCGATTTGCTCACCACTTGCCAAATTTAAAATGCGCACGCATTGAATTGCCGTGCATAATTAATTGCTTTAATTTTTATAATGCATTAATTTGCAGTGTAATTAATCTAATTAACGTGTTAAACTGACAGCCCTAGTTTAAATACAACAAGCATGGTCATGTTCACTGTTTGTTAAAGAGTTTTTTTGTTTTGTTTTTGCTAGATTTGAAACTGATAAGCTTAAACAACGTTGCATGAGGAACTTTCAATTTTTTCATCAAAAACCAAAACCCATATTATTTTGCCTGCTCTCAGCCCATGCATGTTTAGTCTGTCTCTTCCGTGGCTACCTGTAGTTTCTCAATGATGTTCTTGTAGTCCCAAGGGTTGCTAGGGGCGACAACGCGGGTTGTGCGTGAAGACTTATAGTGAGGATTGGTGCGAGAGAGAGAGTTCATTGCCGAAGTCGACAACATGGAGTTGATCTGAGCCTCGAGGTCCAGAGGGATGGAGATGGAGCGGCTTTTGGCTGAGGACAGAAGAGACACGGGGGCCAAAGGTTAAGACAGAATACACTATCTGTCTATGCTGCTGTTAGAAAATTTGGGTAGGCTTCTGTAAATTAAAAAAAAACAAACACCTGAAATAAAGATATAGTTATTTAAAGAGGGTGGGGCTAGCCTCACCTGTATATAAAGAGAAGAAGAAGAAGTGACTTTATTGATCTCACACAGGAGAAATTCCTCTCTGCATTTAACCCATCCTGTTATTACAAGCAGTGGGCAGCACATTACTGCGCCCGGGGACCATCTCCATGATCTTGTTGCTTCGGCTTGGTCAGGACCTCAGCTGGAGGATTTTACCTATGGTGCATGTTTTGGGTTGATGGGGGAAACCAGAGTGCCCGGAGGAAACCCAGATACGGGGAGAACATGCAAACTCCACACAGAAAGGCCCAGGCAACCCGGGGATCGAACCCGGAACCTTCTTGCTGAGAAGGTGAGTGCTAGCCACTCAGCTGTATTTAATGAGGGTGGGGTTAGACTCATCTGTATATAAAAAGGGTGGGGCTAGCCTCACCTGTATAAAGGGGGCGGGGTTAGACTCACCGGTCATAGCCAGAGTCTTGATGCAAGTTTCAACCTGAGATCGGTGCTGTTGCTGGAGCCAGGGGCAGTCCAGGAGTCGAACAGACGACTGAAGCAGCTGCGTTACTATGGTCTGGTGGGTCTGAACAAGGTATCAACAAAACAAAAATAAAAATCAACAATTTGCAACAGCTGTACTGAAGAGCCAATTTAGATCAAGGACCAATAGCATTAGAAAAGAAAGTAGGAGATGGAGAGAGGAGCTTTACCTGTAAACTGGTGCTGTTCTCGGAGAAGGGAGAGCTGAAGAAGGCTGTGATGGTGTCAAAAACCACATTAATGATATACTTCTCCAGAACTGGGTCAGAGAGGCGCTTCTCACGTTTGTTACACACCTGAATAAATGAAATATAATAAACAGGTTTAACCCAGAAAGAGCCCCAATAGAGAAAAAATAAACACGGAAAGAGAATATATACTGTATCTTATATCATATTGATAATTTTGTGCCTAATAAAATCCCTTTTAAACCTTGATATTCACTGTATACCCAGGTCACAATGACTTATTTCCTTGTATCAAACCAAATCAAGTGACACAAATATATCTGTTGCTTGACACCAATAAATATTTTGATAACACTTGTAAGCCGTATAGTATAAAAACAATTTGTCCTTATAGTAATTATTGTGACATCAGAGTAATTAATAGTGTTACCCGAGCCATGTCCACTGTGAAATCCTCAAAAAGATTCCAAATGTGGTTGGACGTGTAGATCTCCTTCATCTCCACCTCAGTGTCCACGTAACAATGGTTTACAAAGTTCACATAGGCAATTTTCACCTGAACACACAAACATCACAAATTGTCATTGGAAAACTGTAAATGAGTAACTTTCATTCCCTACTTTTTTTTTTTTTTTTACCACCATGGTCAGGTCTAAATCTGAACTAAACTGAATATCACCAATTATACTAAATTTTCCTCAAGAATATTTGAAGTTGAATACTGCTTAAACACACCTCAGTGATGCAGTCGTCGTGCGTGACCACTCTCACCACATCCTCTAGGGGGAGTAGTGAGGTGCATTTGATTTCTGTGTACACGTTCTTTCCTTCAGCACAGGCGGCTAACAACTCCACTAGAGAAATGTGGTACCTGTAAAATAAAATACAAAAATCCCATAATCAGAGCTCATATAGACTTAAAGGCAAAGTAACGTTATTTTACAATCTGAGCCTTCTTTCGGTAATAAAACAAGTAGTTTTACTCACCCATAGCATTTTTCTGTCAATTGGAGCAGTATCGCAGAACTTATGTTGAGCCGTTCTGTTCTAGTAATAATCCCGTATCTGTTAACATGGTGCTGTATCATTTGCTCGGGGCATTACTTTGCGGTCTCCAAATAACACAAACTTTAGCACTTTTCAAATCATAGAAGCCCGATGTCTTAATGAAAAATTTCGTTTGAAGCAAAAGTGGCCTGTAATCCGAGATTTAGCCATAGTTTCGAGTAGATGAGGACGCCAGTGCGCATGCGCGGACTGCTCCCGGGACCCAAACATGAAACGCAAAGCTGAAAACTATGGATAAACCTCGGATTACAGGCCACTTTTGCTTCAAACGAAATTTTTCATTAAGACATCGGGCTTAATAAAACAAGTCAAACGACTTGTTTTATTACCGAAAGAAGGCTCAGATTGTAAAATAACGTTACTTTTCCTTTAAAGGTGCATTATGTAACCTTTTGGTTGGGAGTCCATCACCTGCTTGTTTCTATGGATATGCCATTATCTGCTTAAACAGTTACTACTTTACATTTATTAAATTGCAGGTGGTTTTATAGCTCAGAAATAACCATTCTGCCTGTGAAAGGGGTCGCCGCTCCACAGATCTGACCTGTAACTTGGTCTGGTTTGGTCTCCATGAAGATAGAAAGGTTTAATACCACACTGTGAAACATTCCAGACGAAGCAATAACATTTGACGGACCCTCCACTTTTTAGAGCTGCCCACAGTAGATTCAAAGTTGAATTTAATATAATAAAAAGACAAAACTTCAAAATTTCACATGAACATTTTCTTCACCTGAGCGGGCTGTTGTCCTGCACGCCCTCTCTGCTCTCAGTCATGAGCTGCAGCATCACATTGAACGAAGCCTTGTCGTTGTAGAAGACCACCACATCTTCCCCTGCATTGGTCAGCTGTGGAAACATTTTACTCAGGTTTATCTGATTAGTCAGGTAACAGAAATTTAATTTATTTAGTAGGATTAAAAAATTGGTCCGAGATAACTTGACTTGTGGCTGCGCAGATTTAAACAAAGATCTAATCAAAGTTATCTCTCCACTGTGTTAAAAATGAGACAGTATAATAATTCTTCATTCGTCCAGGTGTGGTTCACAGAAGAGAAGGTTTCAATGGTGGCCTCTGGACAGTTTTTGCAATCAAGATGTTTCGACTCCCATCCAGAAACCATTTTCAATTTGATGGTACTGGCTTGAAGCAATAGGATCTTTACTAATCTGAGTTAACTAAGGCTATGTTCAGACTGCAGCCTGAAGTGACCCACATCTGATTTTTTCGCCCCATGCGACCTGTATTTGATCTTCTAATGACAGTAACGACAGAGATCCGATTTTTTCAAGTGCGACCCAGGCCACTTGGATATGTGGTCCTAAAACTGATACATATCCGATCTTTTGACAAGGCGCTCACAAATGTACACAAACATTTCTCTCATCGTGCAAAAATAGTGTATGATCTCTGCAGTGTTTTATAGTAACAAAGTAATAATACTTCACTATTGTACTTAAGTACATTTTGGGAGACTTTGTACTTTACTTGGGTTTTTAAAAAAATGATAACTTTTACTTTTACTTCACTACATTTCCAAATTTAATTGCATACTTTTACTCCGATACATTTTCAATGTGCCGTTTAGTTACTCGTTACAAAAAAAACTCTACTGACTGCAAGGAAGTCAGGACGTGCCTGGGCTTGTTCGCTACTTGCACTTGACAATCAGCCTACACCTGTTGGTTTCATGCAGCTAGTTTAATCAATCAACATCCCTGATGGAAGAGGAGACAGCATCCACGTCGGCTACAAATGAAGGGGGACCTGACGATGAGCATCCCTGGCCGTACTTAAACACAATGTTCTCTTACGCTGATATGAAGGATTCGTCCTATCCAATGAAGTGCCTCTTGTGCCTTCCAAGAAACGTGGAAATCCTATCTTACAGAAACTCCCCGTCCAACCTCAAGAAACACATCGAGGTAAGTTCTAGATTAATGAAATTGTTAGCGTCTATATTCCAATTTCAGTAACCATAGCATGGACATTCTAGACACCGTTGTGAAACCTTGAGCATAACATGTAGAAATTAACTTTGTGTGACATTGTTTCAGTTACACAAAGTGTATTTGACGATGTTGGAGCTAACAGGCTACCTAGCTTTTTCAGCTCAAGGGAAGCCATAGCTGTAGGCTAAGTGTAACGAATGAGAAAGGGCACATGAGTTCAAAAGGACAAAAAATAACATTAACATGTGCCTACTTTTAAAAATGTAAACAAGCGCTGTGTGTTTGTGCTATCTAAGTAACAAAGCAAGAGTTAGCTGAACTTGCTATTCTGTCTTAGCGAACTGCTAGATTTTGTCAAATTTCAGTGGATATGCTGAAATATGCTGGTGTGATGGCAGCGCACATGGCAACATAACCTAACCCTGTTTGATTTATATTCGACAGCATTGGTATTTAAAAAAAAAAACAAATGCATACTTTTACAAATGTGTGCGAACATTAAAAAATATTAAATTCAGACTGCCTTTGCTTGATACTTTTACTTGTACTTTTAATTACATTACTTGAGTACATTTATTTTTACATTACTTGTCATACTTAAGTACAAGAAGTTCCAGATACTTTAAGACTTTTACTCAAGTAACATTTCAGTCAGTGACTTTGACTTTTACCAAAGTCATTTTTGGGAGGGGAACCTATACTTTTACTTGAGTTTGATTTTCCAGTACTTTATACAACACTGGATCTCTGTGCCAGTGAAGCAGCGAAGCACATAGCAATCCCACCAGTCTTCGCTGCGACTCCGCACCCACACATTCATTTCTACGGACGTTGCTGCCACTGCCCCACCAAACGCCGTGGCCAAAAACCTTGTGCTTCTCTTTCTCCGTCTCCTCCTTAAAACAAATAAGCTGTACATGTTCTGGCTCCGGTACGACAGCAACTTTAGGCTACTTCTGTAAACACTGAGCACAATGGATGAGTGTGAGGTCGTCGTGTCCTCCAAGGCGCATGCGGGACACTTTTGGGGTGTTTAAAGTTCACACTGGAGATCACATACAACTCACATTTAATTGTAAATGTGAACGACGTTGCAAAAAATCAAGATTTCACAAAAAAAATCGGAACTGAGCATTAAGCCCTGCAGGGTGAACGTAGCCTAAGTGCTAAAAAGTCTTAAAAATATATCAATGAATTGGCTCATGTTAACTCACCTAGTACACTTTGTAGATACACTTCCAAACCCCAAAAAGCAATATTGGGTCAGAGCGAGATTTATTCACAAAATGTTTTCTGGTTTAAAATAAAGGATAGGGTGCTAAATATTTACCAACAATGACCATTATCCAATTGTTGGCATACTCTATGGTGTTAAATTTTGAGTTTTTGTTTAACTATAAAGACTGGCTCTTTATAGTTAAACAAAAACTCCAAATTTAACAAAGTAATAAAATACATAACCTCTAGTTTAGTCTAGAACACATACCTCAGTCATAATCATGTCCTGGCACTTCTTCACATATTTCCCCTCGGCCTTGATGATGGTATGTAGGAAGTTGAGGTACTGCACATGGCGTCCGTGAGTGGCGAGGCAGTGGATGAAGTGCTGAAGGACGCTCTCAGAGATCTCAGAGCACAGCTGGTAGTTATTACTGAAGATGTGCTGCACTGTCTCTGCTTCCTGGAGCTGTGTAAACCAAGGGAAACATGGTAAAAGGCGTGTAGTGTAGTGCAGTGGCCCGAGTTCCTCTTAAAAAGCTTGTGTAAGGATCTTGGTCAGTAGAACCTAGTATATAACCTATTATCCTAAGGCTTTTGTTAGGTAGAACATGCAGTTACCACACTGGAAGGCCCCACCAAGTTCAGAATTTTAACTCAGGACCTTTATTGTTTAATAGTCCTATATTACTCAAGACTGACTCTTGCATGTTTTAAGATGTATTATAATATTGTTACCTCACCAAAAACGTTATGTTTCACAGAGATGGTCAATTCCAGGGCTGCAATGGTCTACAAATTTTTGAACTCGATCTGCTTCCGAGATAAAAGCGGCTAAATCTCACTTTTATTGATAAGATGAACTGAAAATCAATTGATGACTGTGCTGGTTAGCTAATGTATTCAAGATATTTAATGATATTTACATCAAAATCGCATCTGTTTATACAATAGATTTAGGCATTTTTGCTTAAAAATAATATTTATATTTTGAAAATATTTTAAGGGACAGTGCGTAAGATTTTTACCCGTTAATTACAGAAATTGAAGATACCCATTCAAAAATACAGTGTTTTCCAAGCCTTTTCACTTCCATCATGAAATCAAAGTACAGTGGTACCTCACCTTACGAATGACCCAACAAACGAAAATTTCAAGTTACGAAACGCCTTCACGTCAAATTTTGGTCTCTAGATACGAATGAAATTTCAAGTTACGAAACGCGAAATCTCCAATCCAACTTTATTTATAAAGCACTTTAAAAACAACAAATCTCAATCTCACGACACACATTATACGCTTTTCTCAGACTGGAGTTTCTCTCGCATTTCTCTCTCGTTTGAACACTTGAACTTTCATAGATTTTCAATGGAATGTGTTGATAGTGAAGCGTGGGGGGGGGCACGGCTCAATATAGCACCGAACGCGGGAGCGGAGACACAACAACACATGATCAGTATGGTAAAACTCACCTGTCTCACGACGGTCTAAACCCAGCTCACGTTCCCTTAGTGCAGTGCTTCTCAATTATTTTCTATGACGCCCCCCCAGGAAGAAGAAAAAATTTCACGCCCCCCTCCCTGTGCACAACTATTAATAGTATTATTTGTCTAGAAAATTATTACACCTCTGCATAACAATGTATCCTTTTATTAACATTAAAAACAAAAAAGAAAGAAACTTCAAACAAACACTACACTCTTTTTTTGCACTGAGGACTCAAATATTAATGTGCTTTTAATGCAGCTTTGTGCACATTTGTTTACGTTTTACAGAAACGAAACTTAAAAACCACATGGTCCATTTGCATAAACTCAAAGCTCAGTGGAATATAACGTGTTTTTTCTGTGACAGAGGATGTTCTGCTGATGGCAAGTCTGTTCTGTGCGTATATCACGTATTTAAGGTCGCCGAACCCTGCCCCAATTACACTTTCGTTCTAGTACAGTGTGGCAAAAAAGCATGTTTCCCAGGGTCACACGTGCCCCCCCTGGCATTACACCGCACAAGGCCGCGCTACACCGGGGCTGCGGGATGGAACCGCGGCGCCCGGGCCGTGCCTCCTCTTCGGGGCCGAGCACGGGCGGGCCAAGCACAGGGTGATTTAATCCTGGTCCGGTCCTGGTTTAGTCCAGGTCCAGTTCAGGTTTAGACCTGGTTTAGTTCTGGCCACACCTGGTTTAGTTCTGGTCTAGACCTGGAAGTCACATAGAAGCAGAGCCCGCCCCAAGCGAGACCCCGCGGTCTTGCCCGCCGATAGAGCACCTTTCTCGGCCTGTTAGCTCACAGTGTCGGCGCCCCGGCTCTGGAGGTCAGATAGAAGCAGAGCCAGCCCCGCCCCGCTCTTATTCCCGCTGAAAGAGCGTCTTTCTCGGCCTCTTAGCCCTAGCGCGGAACGCGCAAGGAGCGCAGACACGAGCAACGAGCAACGCGCTCATCCAACGGCACTGCCATGTTATAATAATAACAGGTCCAATCCAGGTTTAGTTCTGGCCAGACCAGACCTTTTTCCATTGAAATAGCTACTCAACTTACGAATTTTTCACGTTATGAAACCACTTCTGGAACAAATTAATTTCGTAAGGTGAGGTACCACTGTATTCTGTTGGACTTAGATATACCTGCATAAAAGGGGGATCGTCCCCATATAGAGGCAGCCATTTTGATTACGAGAGCCGCAGAAGGACATTTGGGCTCCGCCTTCGCCTTCGGCAAGGCTCGTGGTTTTGGGTAAACAACGACAAGCATGTTGCCGGATCACACGTCGTAATGGATCTAACACGTGTTTTGGACTAAATTGTTTTACTGGATTTTATTCGCTGGATCCTTACGGACAAATTGAGACCAAGTTTATGGTGAAATACTGAGTTTGACCTGTCCAGAGCCTTCAAAGGTAAGCTAAGTAACAAACCTCATTTTGTGCTTTTCCGTATAAAAGCCCCATGTGCTCGGGGAGTGATTGTTGTGCCGGGAAATGAATTGCATAGTCAAAAAGATGAGACTGTAAGGTTTCATTTGATGTGTAGATTGTCATGGTACACGATCGGGAATGTGTGCTTTCATGCGAAAAGAAAAAAAAAACAGTGAATGGGACCGCGTTTTATTTACCGTAGTTGTCGGCGAGGGCTCGCACAGCGCTGGGTGCGCTTCACGCGTTCATGCGCGGGTACGCGAGCTGTCCGCGTTACGGCGCGCCCGGGTGACCATCGAGGTCTGCCGTAGCTAAAACAGGAAGTGCAATAGCCACCATCCACCTATGCGCCACGAATCCTACACACTGTACCTTTAACTTGCACTTCTTTATCCGTCAAGAAATAAACAAGAAATATCTTAAGACATCAGGTGCACACAATTTTGAGGCATCTCGAGGCATGTGAAATCAAAAAATATTTGATGTTAAAACTCTAGACATATGGACTCTAGACATACATACTCTAGAATGTATTGGAATTTGCAGCCAGGCTTTCAGATAGAACTGGTGCTTGTAGACACACTGTACCTGATGTATCTGATAAACTACCGTTTTTGCATAAATTTCCTATTTTGACTCAATACTATATCTTGGAAACTATAGCCAAACAGCACTTCTGACTTGTAGACCAGTGATATCCAAATGGTTCTATTGAAGGTGTATGCAGTTCCAAAACACAATGTATTACCACATGACATCACAAGGTAGAATGGAATGTTTTCTGTTTGAGAGAAGAACTCAGCCTAAATATGCAGGCTTTGTGTGTTAAACGTGTGAATGAAACGAAACACAACTCCAGATATGTTTGTGATGAGGAAACAACATGATAGCATAGATCAGTGGGCCCTTTAATAATAGTACTAACAACCTTCATGCATGTTTTCATTTCACCGCTGGTTTCAGGGTTTTGTCATTCTCCTGAAATGAGTGATTTTCTTTTTAAAACTTAAATAGAACATAATTGGATTGGATTACAGTTTTGCTATATATTTTTGATTTTTTTTACAATCTGAGCCTTATTTTGGTAATAAAACAAGTTGTTTTACTCACCCATAGTAATTTGGTGTCATATGGAGCACTTCCGGAGATGTTTTAGATTTGCGATCTCCATGATGTGAGTTCTCGGGGCACTTGTTTGCGGTCTCCAAATAACACAAACTTTAGCACTTTTCAAATCATAGAAGCTTGATGTCTTAGCCTACGATTTCGTGTGGTCAAAAGTGGCCTGTAATCTGAGATTTCGCCATAGTTTCGAGTAGATGAGGAGGCCAGTGCGCATGTGCGGAGTGTGCTCTCAACTCCCGGGACCCAAACATGAAACGCAAAGCTGTAAACTATGGATAAATCTCGGATTACAGGCCACTTTTGATTCAAACGAAATCGTAGACTAAGACATCGTAGACTAAGACATCGAGTGCTAAACTTTGTGTTATTTGGAGCCCGCACGGGGGATATTACATGCTTGGGGAATATATTATATGCCCCGAGCTATGGCTAGAAGTCGCGCTAGGCTAACCGCAAATCTTAAAACATCTCTGGAAGTGCTCCATATGACACCAAAGTGCTATGGGTGAGTAAAACAACTTGTTTTATTACCGAAATAAGGCTCAAATTGTAAAAAAAAAATGTTACTTTTCCTTTAAAGGTTTACATACCCCGGGGTTCAAGAACAGGCTGAGGTTCTTGTGTAGCAGCGCCTGGTTCTCCTGGTTCCCCAAACAGAACCTCTGCAGGAAGTGATGAGTGTAGCGGATGATCTCCTGCATCTTCACATCGTTCTGAAACAGGTAGGCAAAGATCAGGATCAGATCTGAGACAGTATATATGTAAGTACTACTTTGAAGAACTTTGAACTACCTTGTCATAAGACACTTGGAGCAGATCCAGCATGACTTTGTGGGCTCCCATGTTCTTCATGAGTCTTTGCTGTTTCTTCCACACTCCGGTACTGCACATTTTATTCAAACGCTCCAGAATCTGAAGAAAAAAAGTCACAGCAAAACACGCTATCACTGTCTTTGATCACGCCTAGTAAGCAAGAATTGTTGATCTAACTACATTTAATAATCATTTTAAACATAGGTAATTAGAATAGCTTTTATCATGAAGATATCTCTGTTCTGGTTTGGACCACATTTATTGACATCAAGGCTCTTCACCATCTGTTTTTTTAATACGAAGTGAGTAAAACAAATCAATTAAAAAATACCATGACCAGCTCCCATGTCCATAGTGCTGGGCATGTATGTTTTAAAATGAAAAGAGGTTGGCTAGCTCAGTTACAGTATATTTTGCACACAAAAAATCCATAAAACGTTCTGCCCAGAAGCCACCAGCAACTCAACAGCATCAAAACATCCACCGATCAAACTCCCGCTCAAGACAAGATGAGATTAGAAACGCTCTGACCTCTTTGACCTTCTGGTAGTTTTCATTTGTCTTCTCCAATTTGTCCTTCTTCACCACAGGCTCTTCTGATGCCGCCTACAGGTCAGGAGAAACATTGAAGAAAAAGGACAGTAGCAAGTACATACCAACCAAACCAAAGCAAGACAAATTGCATACAATATATAAGAGCGATCATTCATTCATCTCCACAGACAAAGAGAAGAAACTCCAAGCCAGAGTTTGAGTGAACCAGCCAAGCCCCCATCGTCAAAACCAGCCAAGCTCCCATCCTCCAACCTCAAGTTTAAATCAATATTGTTGTGTTTGTGAGTTTTTTAGTATGTTATTAAGCAAAACTACTGTTATTTAGCTGGGAAAAATATAATGAGAGTGGGTTTAGTAATTTTATATATTATTATATATTAATTCCCCAGATGACCAGTAGATGTAGTCAAGTCACAATTCCAAATAAAGCATGTTAGTTCAGTAATAATTAGGTAGTAAGTTAGTGTGTTAGGTAAAGACAATACAATACAATACATTTGCATAAATTATTTAAGCTTTCTCATTGATCCTGTGATCCACTGTTTCCTTATCATTCGTACTTATGCTCTCCGTCCTCTCCTTGTCTTCTTACCTAAGTAATTCTCTTCTTCCTCTTCAGGCCTCTACTTTGACTATGTTTAAATCCAAAACAGTTCTGTTTAACTGTGCATATGACCGAAAGGTTTTTATTCGTCACTCTTCTGTTTTAATGTTTATTTTATGATTATTTATGTTTTGATTAGTTGGTATGTGATTTTCTTATTCTGAAAAGCACTTTGAATTGCTTTGTGTATCCAGATAAACTTTCCTTGCCTTGCCTGTCTCTTATTCGCCTCTCTCATAATGTCACTCCTTGCCAACTCAATCTTCTTTTTGTCTCACACTCTCTATCTCCTCCTCACCTCCGTCTTCTCCTTCTCATCTTTCTTCTTCTCCCCTCCCTTCTCCTTCTTCTCTCCCGAGTTCTTTTTTTCCACCCACAGTTCGGACTTTTCCACCAAAGTCCGCAGTCGGTCCAGATCTGCTTTGATCAGTTTGTAGTTCTCCACATCCTGCGCAGAAATCAGCAGCTGCACCTGTACACAACAGAAATACAAACTGTAAGAGCAGAAAAACCTATTAAAAATTATGATTAATTATGTGAATTTAGAGCAGGACATTACATAAAGAAATAGCCTCTGTGCACAGTAGCACGCTAGATAGCTCATTGTGTCTGTCACTTTTATTAAAATTATAAAACATAAAATAAACAACCTATTAAAATTAATTAAAATAAAGACTACCCAATTATTTTAATGTGTAGAATATTTCAGTTTCTGGTGCTTTTGTAATATTTGTAATAATTATGCCTCAAAATTAGCATTAGCGTTAGCACTGACACACAAACATCTCTCTTTCTAAACACAGAAGCATTCATTTACTTTATTTGCGTACTTTTTTAACCCTCAGCTCCCTGTTCAGTACCTTATCTTTAAATTGTTGTTAATTTTAGCACAACTTGGTAAAAAAACACATGGAGATCAAATTGAACAGGAAGTAGTGACGCTAACTGTTGTTGTCATGCACAGAGTAATTATGTATTAAGTAGGTTGAGTGAGCTGTAACTTTAAAGGTGCATTTGTAACTTTTCGGTTGGGGGTTCGTCACTTTGTTTCTATGGAGATGTCATTTGCAGGGCTCTCAAGTCTCACGCTTTGAGAGTGTGACACCCGCAATTTTTTTTTTCTTTTTTCTTGGATTTATATAGCGCCTTTCATGCTACTCAAAGCGCTTTACAGTTCATTCACTCCACACTTGGTGGTGGTAAGCTACTTTCTGTAGCCACAGCTGCCCTGGGGCAGACTGACGGAAGCAAGGCTGCCAATCAGCGCCATCGGCCCCTCCGACCACCTCCAACACTCATGCACACTCCACTTTCATACTAGGCAAATGTGGGTAAAGTGTCTTGCCTAAGGACACAGCAACAGTATTTTGAAACTGGCGCCCCACTGTGGCACCTGGAATTCCCAGTGTCTCCCATCCAAGTACTAACCAGGCCCTGCCTTGCTTAGCTTCTGAGATCTGACGGGATCAGGCTTTGACAGGCAGGTATGGCAATTCACACGCCACACATGGTATTTCTCACGCTGAAATTTAGTTAAGCAATTCAAGTGCAGCGCACAGCGCTTCTGTGCCCAGAAAATCGGTCAGTTAATGCAGGCACCGCACGTTTTCAGCGGAAAAACCCCTAACCCCCCCCTAACCAAAAGAAAACACAGCTCTAGCAATGCGTGTATGTGTGATTTTTTAATTGGACATAAATGAATTAATAACAAACAGTGCAACAGAAATAACTATACTATAATATAATAACTAAACTATAATATAATGCATTTCATTGTAAAAGTAGGTATTGAGTATTTTGTAACTAAATACATTTTTAAAGTATTCTCCCCATCACTCTGCATTTGACATGTATACTTCAGAATCTGCCATGATTGTGCAATCAACACAAAACAACAAAAAAACAAAGAAAAAACTATCTGACAAGCTGCTGGGTCAATATTTTTAATCTGGTGTATCAGAATACTTTTGTGTGAACACTACAATGTCCAACAGTTAATTATTGAGCTAAAATAATCTTTGAGATGTTTGGACACAGATGTTCATACTTTTAATATCTGTACCTGTTTGAAGGTGTGTAACAGCTCCTGTCTTTGGCTGAAGTGTCGGAACAGCAGTTGCAGGGCCCCGGACACTAGGGGGGGATAGTTGTGCATCGTGAGGTGAATCAGGACACGAAGCAACATCCTCCCACCTTCATCATCCACCTCCAGCACACTGTTCCCCTTCCTGTACACAGTAAAAACACAAGGTTTAAAGGAGAATTCATGTTTTTTACAATCTGAGCCTCATTTCGGCAATAAAACAAGTTGTTTTACTCACCCATAGCACTTTGGTGTCATATGGAGCACTTCCGGAGATGTTTATATCCGTAACGCGAGTTCTCGGGGCATATAATATATGCCCCGAGAACTCGCGTTACGGATATAATATATGCCCCGAGCGGTCTCCAAATAACACAAACTTTAGCACTTTTCAAATCATAGAAGCTCAATGTCTTAGTCTACACTTTCGTTTGAGTCAAAAGTGGCCTGTAATCCGAGATTTATCCATAATTTACAGCTTTGCGTTTCATGTTTGGGTCCCGGGAGCTGAGAGCGAAATAAGATGTGACTCCGCACATGCGCACTGGCCTCCTCATCTACTCGATACTATGGCTAAATCTCGGATTACAGGCCACTTTTGACTCAAACCAAAGCGTAGACTAAGACATCAAGCTTCTATGATTTGAAAAGTGCTAAAGTTTGTGTTATTTGGAGACCGCAAACATATGCCCCGAGAACTCAAATTACGGAGGTCGTAAATCTAAAACATCTATGGAAGTGCTCCAAATGACACCAAAGTGCTATGTGTGAGTAAAACAACTTGTTTTATTACCAAAATAAGGCTCAGATTGTACAAAACGTTAATTCTCCTTTAACATGGATTTATGGACTGGAAATATTGTACGCATGTTTGTTTTGTTTTTCTTTTTTTCTTCTGAACTCACCCGACTCCAAACATGGCTTCGGCCTGTTCTCCAATCTGCAGCAGGTTTATGGAGGCTGTGCAGGGACAAAAACAAGTTTAAACTTAACTTAAAGGAATTCATCACGACTCAGATCATCATCTCCTGGAGTTGTGTTTTGTTTCATTCACATATTCAGCACACAATCCCTGCAGTGTTCTTCTCTCAAACTGAAAACGCTCTTTTCCACCTTGTGATGTCATGTGGTAATACAGAAAGTGCTCCACTGTGTTTTTAAACTCCATACACCTTCACAAGAATCATTAGCATGACTTCAGCCCTGGAATTGGCAATCTCTATTGAACGAAAGGTAAAAAATTAGCATGTGTTAAACCCAACTCCAGGTATGTGTTTGATGAGCTAACAGCATTATAACTTGGCTTAAAGAATCATTTTGTGTAATATTTTGTGTATATAGTCTGAGTCATTTATGGACTTGGCATTGGCTCTGGTCAAGTCCATGTTCTGGTATTAGTCCAAGTCTTACCTGCAGTCTCCATATTGGTTGTGGCATCAGCGTCGGCCATTGGATAAACCTCTACAAACTCCTTTTTAAACACAGACAAAAGGAACGAGAGCCGGTAATCCAGACGCACATTCAAGATAAACTGGAGACAGAACAACAGAATCAGGTTTATACCAGATCTTAACCGAACAAAATTTCAATTTCAGGATTCAATAGATCTTAAACCTGCAGGATCTCGAGGATTTTGAGCTTGGTGTCCATCACAGTCAGGTCCATGTTCTCGATGCTGTCTTTGCCTCGCTGTGCTTCAAGTACAATTCCCGCCAGCCTCTGTCCTGGCCCACCAAATATGGACTGTTTCCTGTTCAGTACCATGGTGGACATCATCTGCCCCATGCCGTGGATCGACCTCTTTACATTTTTACCTGGAGATATCAAAGAAACACAAAATATGAACTTACTGTATGACTATTTGGGTGTTAATGGTCTTATATTAGGTAAAGGTAAAGGTTATCCAATATAATGCTGATAGCTCATCAAAAACATATGTGGAGTTGTGTTTTTTTTCATTCACACATGTTTGAGTAACCCCTTTTTAATAGGTCATTAGGTTGTCTACATCTCTAAAGCTCAAAATGCTCTGTTCCACCTTGTGATGTCAAGTTAACAACTACCTTTTACCTTTGCTTCAGTAGGGATTAGCAATTCCAGGGTTGAAATCATGATTCTAGTGAAGGTGCGTGTAAAAACACAGTGGAGCACTTCCTGTATTACCACATGACATCACAAGGTGTCTCAGAGTGTTTTCAGTCTGAGAGAAGAACTCATCCTAAAACTCATCCTAAATATGTAGGGTTTATGTGTTAAACGTGTGAATGAAACAAAACTCCAACAACTCCAGGTATGTTTTTGATGAGGAAACAACATTATACCACAGATCAGAAAATAAATCTAATTTAAATGTCATTATACAATGTCATTTACAGGGAAAAGAACAGGAGCAATGGACCATTTATTATGCTATGTTTAGTATTTATTACCTGTAGACTCGTCATGAAACACAGGCCCGCTGTGTGCAGGATTTGGTCGACAATCAATAATTCCTAACAATGTCCGAGTCAAACGTAAAAGCTCATAGAAACTGTAGAAACCAAAGTAGATGAGGTGACGTGCCAAACTCACCACCTGGAATGTAATGTCCAAGTATTATGTTTCTGATTTTGCAACAGCACTCCCTAGTGTACAGTGATCCTAAGCGCTAACCTCGTATGTGAGTTTGTTCTTCTCCTCGTTGTGGAAAGGGAGCTCATCGTTCAGAACGTTGTTGAGATACTCCTCCATAAAAACCATGGTGTTGGAGAAACGGTTCTTCTTGTTATCGCGACTGTCATCCATATTTGAGTCGTAACTGAAAATAAAATAAAAAAAAACATCAAATCAGCACAAGTAGACTTCAGTATAGTAAATATTACACTTCAATGAAACTATGACAGTAGAAATTCCAGGTTTTAAAGTTGTTCTAATCCTAGTTCTAATATTTGTGAGTCTGGTTAGGTCCTGCTTTAGTGCGTCTTTAGACCTACTTAAAGGTGCACTGTGTAACATAACTAATGGAGGGTCCACCACTTAATGTCTCCATCGGAAATGTAAATTCTTTGTCTTGAATGTCCCACGGTATCGATTAAACCTATCTATCACAAGGGAGACAAGCAGGTTACAGCACTACACTACATTACAGTTCAGATCTGTAAAAGTCACCCCTATTTACAGAAGGAATTATTGTATTTTTATTTTTATTTTATTCTTTATTTAATAGGGACAGTGCATATTAATGAATATCTACAAAATTGCAGTGTAAATATCAGATTATAGCAAAAATGCTAATTTGCATCTGTAGTCCTGGGCAGGTGACACCACAACAAAAACAACAAAAACAATGACAACCGACAATAAGAGCAGTTAAAAGCAGCATTAAAAGTGTCCACAAGTCTGGTTTTCCTTTAGCCACTGTTTCAAATAAGATTTGAAAGTGGCCAGTGTTGGAGTCTCTCTTATTGGTAATGGGAGAGAGTTCCAGATCTTAGTGCCTCTGACTGAGAGACACTTTGTCCGAATGTAGAGCATCTGTGTGGGATCTCACAGTTCCCTCGGGGTCTGTGTAGGACCTCACAGTTCCCCCGGGGTCTGTGTGGGACCTCACGGTTCCCCCGGGGTCTGCGTGGGACCTCACGATTCCCCCGGGGTCTGCGCGGGACCTCACAGTTCCCCTGGGCTGTGGACCTGGTTCCCATCCGACTGACAGTCTTTGTTTTAATAAAATCCTGTAGCGGAGGAGGAGCAAGTCCATGCAAATCTTTATATATAAAATATATTTTTGAGCAATAGAAACACCCATAATGAATAAATGCCAGATGGATATGTTTAATGTCATACCATGGAACATTCCAGGCAAAGTAATAACATCTCCATGGCGACAAGAAAAGTTACACAGCGCACTTTTAAATTTTGGTTCTTTCCTGGATTAGTTTGATATTGTTTTGGGTATCACAATGTAACAGTTATCATTTTTAGCAAGTAAATATTCAACTCTTACTCCTTGATCGAAATAGCAGTGGGAATCTCCGTCCACAGTCGAGCAAACTTGACCGGGGTGACCAGCTCTTGGGGGTCTCTGTCCACATGAGCGTGAAGCATGAGTCTGCAGAAGGACGCGCGGATGTCGAAGGGCAGCGTTTCATCCATTATGCACAGGAAGATCAGATCCACATCCAGCTGCTTGGAGATCTCATCTATAGCTAGGTACTGACGGTCCAGGCACATCCGGGCGAACAGCTTCAGCTGGTATCTGCCGGAGTTAAAAGATAATGTTGATATTCTGATTGGTTAAAAATCCTATATTACACAAAATTGATTCTTGTGAGCTTTTAGCCATGTTATAATGCTGTTATCTCCTCAAAACATACTTGGAGTTGTGCTCAAAATGGCTCAACATGCTCTGTTCCACCTTGTGATGTCATGAAGTGGTAGTTTTCAGGTTAACAGCTACCTTCTACATTTTGTTCAGCAGAGATGGGCAATTCCAGGGCTCTAATTATCCAAATGTTTCTAGTGAAGGTGTATGGAGTTTAAAACACAGTGCAGCACTTCATCTAGTACAACATGACATCACAAGGTGGAACAGAGTTTGAGAGAAGAACTCAGCCTAAGTATGCAGGGTTTGTGTGTATGAAACAAAACACAACTCCGGATGTTTATGAAGAGGAAACAACTTTATAACATAGATCAGAAAATAGCATAATATCCCCTTTTTACCTGTAGTAGGTGAGTACATTCTCGTCATGAGTGTTCCCTTGTCTAGCCTCTTGAGCCAACTGTCGGATGCTCTTCTCCTGACGCTCATTTGTTTTATCTGTCCACATCAACCACACCTACAGGAAGTGACATAAAAAGACAGATTTGTATCAAAAATGCATGTAGAATGCCAACAAAACTAGACATATTTCATTTTTTATTATAACAGACCTCATCATCGTCTCCAAAGTCGTCCAGGTATTCCCCGGTGCCAGCACCAGGGGGAGTCTCTTTAGGGACACGGCGTCTTGAATCAAACATACAGAATTTAACTGAATATATTATTACACTTTAGTCTATATTTTCTTTCAATAATAACTAAGCATTGATAGGTAAGACGTCTCATTCAAACAATATAGGGATGTGTTGACAAGTGTAGCACCATATTATTATAAGAGAAAAGGTCTAATTCACAGACTGTAAGTGGACCGAGGGAGTGCGACATCACCCATAGCGTAATATGGAGCCAAGCCAAGTTCCATATTATAATAGAATAGGAATAAAAAATAGGAATATATTTACAGACAAAATAATGAAATAAAAACACAAGGATCATGTAGAGTGGGTTAATATGAGCTAGGGCTGTCAGTTTAATGGGTTAATTAGATTAATTAATTACAATGCAAATTAACGCGTTATAAAAATGTACGCAATTATGAGTGGCAATTCAATGTGCGCGCATTTTAAATTTGGCGTGCGGCGAGCAAATCACTGCCAGGGCCTTTGAACGGCAAGTTTATTTATAAAAAGAACAAGGACGGGATGATCAACAAAAACTCGGTTATTTGGAGCTTTTGTAAAAAATAATTTTTCTAATCACCGAAGCTGCTCCAACCTGACGGATCAATTGAATGATAAACACGTCCACGGACAAGTTCCATTGTTACCGGTGATAGAGCGAGTGTGAGCGCACTTCAACAATTCATCAAACTACCAAACCACCAAACCACCAAACCACGCTCGCAGAATTTGGGAAATGATGAGCAAAGCAACCACAGAAAAACTGACGAACTCAATCGCAAAGTGGGCTGCCTCTCGTTCAGTCTCTCTCTCAATCTCCCTCTCTCTCACGAGATTAAAATGTGATTAATTAGATTAATTAATTACAAATCCTGTAATTAATTACATTAATTTTTTTTAATCGCCTGACAGCACTAATATGAACATAACGAGGCTCACAGGAGCAGCAGTTGCAGAGAGAGGGGTGACAGTTTTTAAATGTGAAGTCAATTGGAGGCAGACATGAGGGTGCTGGAAGCGCACCCTATTCCTATTTGAAGGTAGCTAGCGAGCTATGTCCATATACAGGCTATGGTCTCACTCTGTCTTGATGAGGATGTCTTGGTTCTTGGGGTCCAAAACACATTTACAGATGAGCTCCTGAGTGACTGGAATAGCCACATTATTCGACACACAAAGGTCTGACAGGTAATCCAGAAACCTGTAAAGAAAATAACTCTTTATGAAGAAAAATATACACAGTACATATAACATCTATATAAGAAAGTGGTAGTCTTTCTCACCTGGGCTCTCTATTCCTTCGCACCAGACTGACAAAAGTTTCCACCTCCGTCTTGGTGATGTGTTTCTCCAGGAGTTTTCTGTTGTTGTGTAGTAACGCAGTGATGGTGTCTTCTGCTAAAATGTCGTATCCAATCTGACTCTGCATCACTCCAAACTGCTTCGCTATGTGCTCCTGCAGAGAGATCAGGTTTTACTCCAGACTCAGACTTGATTTTTTAATGGTTCAGCCCTGTATTAGACCTGGTACAGACCTGGTTCTTGCGGTAGTCGTCTTGGGAGTGTCTGAGAACTCTGTAGCATAGACGGAGCATGTATTGGTAGGGGGCATTCTTCTGGTCACACAGTTCCTCCAGACGCAGCAGAGGACCCTCCCCTTCACCTCGGTCTTTAAATGGGGCCTTCAGAAGTCCAAAGACCTGTGAAAAAAATGTAGATCTCAGATGGCATGCTCAGTGTCAAGGTCCTGCCCTGAGCATCCTGTTCCTTCTACATTGTGTTCGAATCTAGAAGGGTTTGGAACTGGACCATAGAGTGTGAAAAACCTCAGTCCAAACTTGAGACAACCCACCTGCAGGTGCTAATTTGTATCACGTGTCCTTCAAATGCAAATGTAAAACTATAACTAGGCTATAACTTCTTTTACCTGAGATAAGTAATAGTTTGGTGCTTTGATTGTTGATTCTGTCAGTCACACTCTGTAATTGGAAAGACATGATACAGCTCCAGATCTACTCGTCTTTGTAAAGTTCTTGTCAAAGCATGTGGTTCTGTTTGGCCAGGTAAACAAGGTCCTGGCTATAAGTACTGGACAAATGTTTTGCATGTTTCAGGTTGATGGGATAAAGCAGGTAAAACTCGTAGATATACAGGGGAACTGAACCCTAACTTAGCTAACAACTCTGCGAACCGTCATGACTACAAAAGAAATATTCAGACCTGTTTGAGGATGTTCTGCTCCCTCATCAGCTTCTGTCTTTCTCGGTTTGGTTTGGTCATCAGAACGTCCAGCACCGGCTGTCCACTGTTCAGCACGTCAGCCACAAAAAACACCAGATCCTCCAAAAGCTTCACTGCAAACCTGAGGGAGCCAAAAGTGCACGGAAACAGTCAAGAAAGGTCTTATATTACACAAAATTGCCTCTTGTGAGCTTTAAAACATGTTATAATGCTGTTACCTCATCAAAAACACACCCAAAGTTGTGTTTTGTTTAACACATGTTCTCTTAAATATTAGTCTGTCTATACCTCCAAAGCTCAAAATTCTCTGTTCCACCTTGTGATGAATTGCTAGTTTTCAAGCTACTTTTTAACTTTAGTTAAATTGGACTGAAAATGGTCCAAATGATTCTAGTAAAGGTGTACTAACGTAAAAACACAGTAGTGAAACAAACAAAAAAAAACTCTAGGTATGTTTTTAATGAGAAAACAAAATTATAACATAGATCAGAAAATAGACCGGCCCCCTCCTCACCTCCGGTCATTGGGGCTGATGAAGCCCTGGTTAAACTGGTCCACCACAGCACTCAACATGGCTGAGGCGTCATTGGCAAAGTCCAGGTCTCGGATTTCCATGACAGGGACTGACACAATAGCGAAGGCCTCTTTGTCCTCTTTGGTTGGACATGTCCCCAACTGAAAGACACATGAGCCAGATATTAATTATGAGATTAAATGTAAAACAGCCCCCACAGTGAAGCATTTGAAGTCTCGTTTTAAAGGTCCCATGGCATGAAATTTTCACTTTCTGAGGTTTTTGAACGTTAATGTGAGCTCCCCTACCCTGTTTAGGCCCCCCCCATGGCTAAAAGTTGCGAAATGTCTAAACTGAGCATTTGCGGTCCTTTTCTGCGTTACACAAAACCAGTGTTGAAACGGGCGAGTTCGGACAAGGCACCTTTTTGACGTCAGATCGGCAAATGCAGCTCCAGCCCCTCCCTCTGTCTCCGCACAGCGTCCCTGTATATCCCGCCCATAGAGTTTGGACTGTGAATGCGCTACGCAATGTGAAATGCGTTTTTTAATTTGCCTGGAGGCACGTCCGAGTGTTTCTAGGCTCGCAAGTCCCTTACCCGACCCTCTGGACCTCTGAAATACCAGTGGTTTAATTTTATTTTCTGTGTAAATATGCTTTTTTTCATTGCAAAGTCTCCCATCTGTCTTCCTGTGTTAAACACGGAAGCGAGCAGACAGCGGTGCAGAGCTGCGCTTCCAGCGGGGGAAACCCGCCCCCCCTGCTCCTTAGCCAATCTCTCTGTCTTTCTCATTTGCATTGAAGCAGCAACACCCAGAATAAAGCATTTTAGACACATATCTAGCCTCATGAAGACTGTCCGAGTCATATCTCATGCAGTGAGTGTTGATTTTGAAGAAGGATTCATTTACAGTATTAGGGAACCATTAAGGAGCCATATAAAAGCATCAAGAAGTACCATGTCATGGGATCTTTAAGGCCTAGTTTTACTCCGCTGTGTCTTTTATTCACTTTATAGTTTTAACAATTTTGTATGTATTCTAATACTTTTTATTTATGGTTGGGAGTCCATCGCCTGCTTGTTCCTATGGATATATCATTGCTCTGCCTGGAATGTTCCACAATATGACACTCCCTTACATTTATTCAAACACAGGTGGTTTTATAGCTCAAAAATACCTAGAAAAACAGACATTCTGACTGTGAGCAGGGTCGCCTCGTCACAGATCTGTCGCGTAACTGGGTCTGGTTTGGTCTCCATGAAGATAAAAAGGATTAATACGATACTGTGAAACATTCCAGGCAAAGCAATAACATCTCCATGGTGAAAAATTATTTGACGGACCCTCCACCAGAAGTTACACAGTACAGTACACCTTTAATTAGTCTGTGCAGCACTTTGGAAACTGTCATGTTAATAAGATGTGCTCTATAAATAAAGTGGATTGGACTTAATAAAATACACAATATATAAAATAACAAATAGTGTATTTAAAATCTCATATAATGGGTAGTGTTATTACTAGAAGACACAGAAAGTCATTATTGCTGGGAGTAGTGAGATATTGGAGATACAGTGACTCCGCTTAATGAATTTCCTTCAGGATAATAAAGTAAAGTATTTCTAATCTGATCTTTGTTTTCTTATTACCATTAGTCTGATGGGGCGCTCCTCGTCCACGTCGATAGGGACATTGGTGCTCTGAATCCAGGTATTGGTGCACAGGTGTCTCAAACGCACATAAGAATTTCTGTTGCAAACAAACACCAAAATAAAAATTAAAGAAAAAATACATGTATTATTTACTCATGAAGCACAGCTCAGGTAATAGAGCTTGCGTGTACATGTCTATTCCTGAATCTGATGACTAATACAGACTAATACAGACTAGTTTGAATTAGTTTGAACCTGGGCACAAAGGAGTCCGTCTTCTGGAGCGTGGTTGGGTCCAGTTCAAATAATGAAGCGATGTCGTTGCCATGAGGAACGGCCACCAGTTTGTACTTGATCCTCTCTCCCTGGGAACGCTTCTTACTGCGGCTGCTGTCCATCTGCAGGGAGGGGTCAAAGGGCAAGATAAGACTCAGGGTCAGATTTTGCCAACATGTACTAATGGCAATTAATACACGTATAAAACAGTGTGTATAGGAAAACACATGTCTTTAAAGGTGACTGTGTCAGAGAGGAAAGTGTGACTTACAGAGGAGTTGAGCTCCACGTCTCCTTTATATCCAGGGTTTTCCTGTAACGCAAAAAAAAAAAAAAAAAACATGAAAAAATGTATAACCAGATACATCATCAACTGATGTGAGATAAAAGGGTTAGAATAAATTCCTGTAGATGTGTAAGGATTATATAGATGTTTACCTCAGCAGCCAGGTAGTTCCCTGTGGCCAGGTGTTTGAACCTGTACAGACTGTTCCAGTGTCCAGCTCCTCCTCTGCACGGGTCGTGGTGCACCACCTAAAAAACATCTTCATCAGTCGGACAAAAGGCCATAACCAAAGAGGAGATGTATGGACAAGCTTGTTTAACAGAATTAAATGGAATAAAACAAAAAATTACAGTGCAAGTTTTTGGAGAGGATTTGTCCTTGAGAATGCATTTTTAAACAATTTTTTCTTTAAATTGTCTAATAACTGTAAACAGAAATACATAAACCCCTGCAAGGTTATATTGCTGTATTCCTCAGCTTTCTTTGTTCCACATGTCATGATTACTGTATGTGATAGTGTAAACAAAAGTGAAACAAAAGACCCTGAACTCATATTGGCGCGAAGTGTGCACTAATGAAAAATCACAGTGAGAAAAAGGTAGGAAAATAGTCACGGTGGAGGGGTTTGTGGAGGGGTCTGGTGTTACATAGCGTTTTGTACCTCGATCTCCCACAGGGCGTTGGAGCTGGTGGCAGAGGTGGCAGACTGTCTCAGAGTGGTTCGTAGAAACACGTGCAGTTTGCTCTTGTACTCATCGCACGTGAGGAACTTTTCCTGCTCAGCGTGAAATAAACGGACCACATCGCCCTGAGAGTCAAACAGAAGAAAGTTTAGACACAAAACATCTCCAGGACCCAAACAAAACAATTCCATAGTTAGAATTCATCAAACTTTTCGGCGGAGGATCCGTCAAATCCTTTTCTCCAAGGAAATGTTATAGCTTTGTCTGGAATGTTTCACAGTATGGTATTAAACCTTTCTATCTTCACAGAGACCAAACTAGACCAAGTTACACAGCAGATCTGTGGAAAGGCAACCTCGCTCACAGTCAGAATGTCTGTTTTTCTGCATGTTTTAAAGCTATAAACCACTTGTAATGTAAATGTAAGGCAGAGCTGTTTAATGTCATATTGTGGAACATTCCAGGCAGAGCAGTGACATAAACAAGCAGGTGATGGACCCCCAACCAAAAAGTTACACAGTGCACCTTTCTTATCCACTTGTTTTCATATATATTTGTTTTTGAGTGTTAAAACCAGGCTTTATTATTTACAAAAAAAAAAAATCTTAGTAGTTTTATCATATTTTATAACTCCCAATGGTTCATATTTAGACATACCCCTTTTAGGACTTCTTCTCGGTGGTCACTGAACATCATGAAGAGGTTGATCTTCCAGCTGGTGTTGCAGTTCACAGAGTTCACCTGTAGGGGGAAATAACAACTCAGAGGTTTTTCACTTTATGGACCCTGGATAGTATGCGCAAGCTTTTTTTTTTTTACCTCTTTGCAGCCTGGATGGTCTGTCAGCTCATAGTTTGAAGCGTGAAGAGGCTGACCAGCATTGACTGGATTCAGAATCACCTTGTCCCCAACTACAACCTGCAACACACAACTAACTCAGTAGCAGGAAGAACAGTACTTTTTAGGGACGGCCCAAATTCAATACTGGTATACGTCAATACAGAAAAGGTGCTGGAACTGATATCAGTAACCGATATCCTGGTTGCACATATACAATGATGTAATAAAAACTGTAACTTGGCCCAGAAAGTCGCATAATGTTTGAACTTTTATTTATACAAAGTTGTTCTGTAGGTACTTGAGAGATAAATAAGAGCTACATAACACATTTGGATCAGTTTTGACTTATTTTAGTTTTATTTAAAAGAAATAAATGCTGTTTTCAGTCTGGTACCGGTTGATTTAGGGTATCAGCTTAAAGCTATAGTTTTGGCATGAGTATCAGAACTGAAAAGCTGGATCTCCAGTAGTAGTAGCAATAGTACTAGCAGTAGTAGTAGTAGTAGTAATAGTAATATAGTAGCAGTAGTAGTAATAGTACATTATCCCCATTGGCCCGTAGTTTCCAGAATGGCTGTATGAAGAGCCAGGAGCCCTCGTTGCCGGTGCCGTCCAGAGTGACTCTCATAGCGTTCTTCTCGAGCAGAGCGGGCAGACGCTTGTTCACCGTCAGGTATTTATTACTCTTCATGTGCAACAACTGAAACACACAATGCAGCCTCTTGTGAGCTTTAAGCCATGTTATAATGTTGTTACCACATCAAAAACATACCTGGAGTTGTGTTTTGTTTCATTCACAGATGTTTTTAGTAATCTTTTATTATTAGTCTGTCTACATCTCCAAAGCTCAAAAAGCTCTGCTCCACCTTGTGATATTGTGAAGATGTAGTTTCAAGTTGACAGCTACTGTTTTACCTTTTGTTCAGTAGAGATCGGATATTCCAGGGCTGAAAAATATCCAAATGATTTGGTAAAGGTGTATTAAAACACATTAGAGCACTTCCTGTATTACCACATGACATCACAGGTTGTGGAACAGGGTGTTTTGGGATAATAACTCACATTATGCTAACACACATGTTTAACACACACCCTGCATATTTAGGCTGAAACAAAAAATAGATCCAGGTATGTTTTTGATGAGGTAACAACATTATAACATAGAACATAAAATAGCATAATATAGGCAATTAAAACCCTAAAATAACAATAAACCAGGACAGAACTGGGGGGGAAAACGTCTGGGCAAAACAGGCACTAATTTAACAAAAAAAATTCAATTTTGAAATTCCAAATCCTACTTCTTTCACTTGCCTCTATGTGAAATTCTGTCACTTTCTCTCTGAAACTAGAGAAAGTGAGAGAAAATGACAGGGTTCCACTGGTGAGTGCACAGATCTTGAATCTTTGTGGGTTTATAAAACAGAAGAGACTTGCATATAAAGATTTACAGCCCAACTGCCTTTAAATATGGAAAGAGAATCAAAGCAGTTGATTATCTGAAATATACATATTGTATTGTGACTGAGAGGTCATTCTTTCTTTCTTTGTTAATATTAAAGTGTTTTTACGGTTTATGACAGGGGTCCTCAACCTTTCCTGCAGTGAGCTACCTTTACAAAAAGAAAATGACAGCGAGATACTCATTTTAGCGGTTGCGAGTGTACTGTATGTATAAGTCAGGACGAGATGGGGTTAGATGCCATTATCCATTTATCAGTTAGGCATAAAGTTCGGCATCAAAATTAATTTACATTATTACATTTTAGTTATTCATTATAATTCAGTATAATAATAATAATAAGTATAATTCAAAAATCCCTTGGTGAGCTACTTGGAAGGGGGTGGAGAGCTGTAGCTCCTGAGTTACAGGAGACCCCTGGTTTATGGGTTTGGCCTTGTAAATACATAGTTTGAAGATAAAGAAACTCCCTACCCCTTCTCTTTCATACTGCCGTAAAAGATAAACTACAACTACAGACTGGACTATTGCAATAATAATGTGTACAGAGTGATACTCTAAACGAACAGCTGTCAGCCAATCAGAGAACAGAACACCCCACTCATTTTTAATAAACCCATGTGATTGGTTAGAAACAGCGAGAAGGGCGGGTGACTCCACAAGTAATATTTTCATTTGGGGAGGCAGTGGCTCAGTGGTTACACCGTTTGCCCATCCCAAAGTCTGCGGTTCGATCTCGGCTTCAACCAGGAGCATGATGTCATTGTTAACCTACCCAGTGAATGAATGAACATATGAGCCTTGATTTCATCAGTCTACCCCAGGGCAGACGTGACTACACCACTGTGAGTGAGGAGTCAATGAGTGACTACAGTGTGGTACTATCATTATGTTTATAGCTGTATATATGAGTGTAGTAGCCTGTCATGAGTGGCAGATTCCTTGGGGGTGTTTCATGTCTTTGCCTTGCCCTTTTGTAGTGAACCTTGATACAACTATAACATACTGTAGTCTAATGATTATTTCAAATACAGGCCTCTTATTTACTGAAGAAATTTGTCGACTAAAGACGTGTCCTGCCAATTGCTTATTTTAATGTATTTTAGAGTATATATAAGAACCTTAGAGCCTTAGATGGGGAACAGTTAGATGCCTATAAAATATAAACCATTATCTATTTATTATTATTGCACAAAACTGGGCATCAAATTGATACATTTACAATGGTAATTATCAATATCAATTAATCACTTATTCAGCCTAATATTCAGAAATCCCTTGGAGAGCTACTTGGAAGGGGGTGGAGAGCTCCCGAGCTACAGGTTGGAGCCCCCTGGTCTAGACATTGGTGTAATAATAATACAATTTACTGACCAAAGTTGGCCCAAAATGTCTTATAATATTAAACTTATATTTTTTACAAAGCTGTTCTAATTACTTTAAATGATAAATGGGATATTTTTGTACCAAATGCTGTTTGTGTTTAAAGGAAAGAAATTATATTTTCAATCTCTGCCCCAGTATCGGTTGATTTCGAGTATCGGCAGGTACTTAAAGCCAAAGTACAGACTTACTAAAAAATCCCTACTAAAAAGGGAGTGTGGCAAAAGCTCTCAAATTTATAATTTATCTATGTATTTGATCCTGCATCTGCACAGGAGTTCATGTAAAAACCACAATTTACTCAGAAAAAGCACCAGGAAATGACATAAAGACAGATGCGAAGCATGAGTTTAAACTGTCTATAAATCCCTATAATTTAAATACAATTAGTAGTTGAGTAACTGCTCACAGTTCAGAGTATCACATGAACAAGAATGTGAAATGCTCTTTATTGAACAAACCAAATACTTATACTGCAGTACATAGTTAATGTATGTACAGTGTAATATATGACATGGGTGAGGCAGGTGTGGCTCTATATGTCTTCACATGAATGCACCAGGCCCACTTCAACTGTGTGACTATGAAAGACAGATAAATGTGTGTGTGTGTGTGTGTGTGTGTGCGTGTGTGTGTGCGTGCGTGTGTGTGCGTGCGTGCGTGTGCGTGTGTGTGCGTGCGTGCGTGTGCGTGTGTGTGTGTGTCACTACCTTTAACAGATAACAAAGTGTGTTCAAGGCGGGGCCGGGCTTTCCCTGTTTACACAAGTCCCCTGGGTCTGTCCGTGCAGTGAGATGTAAAACATACAAATACGCTTCTTCACCTATCTACAGATCTACTATCCACAGAGACACAGAGACATGTCTACAGCCTGTCCACAGAAAGGACATGCAGCATTCTGTGTAATCTAGGGGTGTGTCAAAATATTTAAATATATATATCGTGATACTAAATTCGGTGATACAGTATTGTTATCATGGGCTGCTGAATTGATATATCGCAGAGTATTTTTTTGCATCTTTTAGAAGCTTTTTTGCAATCACACTAAAATTTTGCTTATTTAGTGGAAGGAAACTTTTATACACTTGACATATTCACTGGTTTGATGGGTAAAATTGTTTCATTTCATTTTAACTTGTAAGTACTGGTTTAACAAAGAAATATTGTTGCTAAAATGTGTTTGGTTCTTAAAAAACAACAATATATCACAGAGTATCATGTGCATTCTTTTGCGATAATATCGTCTCGTGAGCCAGATATGGAGTAAGACGCTTTACAGTGGATTATTAATTCACTGCACAGACACTGGTGGTAAGATATTATCATAGCCACAGCCTGGAATTCCCAGAGATCTCCCATCCAAGTACTAGCCAGGCCCGGCTGTGCTTAGCTTCTGAGATCTGACGAGATCAGGCTTTGACCGGCTGATATGGCTTATTGGCTTATTATGGAGTATTGTATCAAATCGTGAGGATCCTGTGATTTCCAGCCCTAGTTTGTATCTATGATCAGTCATAGTTATTTATTCAACCCTCTATAGTGCAATTTTTCCTCATATTCTACCAAAATTAACCAAAGTTTTCCTATACTACAAAGGAAAAGTCCCCACAAATGTATTGTTCCACCTGTCATGTACGGAATTAGTCAGTATAGAAATGATCATGACAGGCCTATAATCTAATCCCAGTAATGATGCATTTGTCAGATATACTTCACTTAAACATTACAGATCCTACAATTTGGTGAACCGCAGTTGCCCGGGGCAGAAAAACAGATACAACTGCCTTTTTGCACGTTGCACCACTTTAACTTCTTGTGTTGACTTTCTCATGTGTTTCAAATGTGTCACTATGTCACCGTAAGACTGTAAAGATAAATACACGGGAGCAGCATTTGAAAGGAATCTCTGGAATTCTGTGCAGATTCACTAGAACTGACAAAGAAAATTCCCTGGTGCCTCCACTCCCTTTCTCAGAAAATGGAGAGGCCCTCAGCTGTAGATGCACTAACCTATACGTCCTTTAAATACCTCCTTTAAGTCTTCCAGCGTGTGTGTGTGCGTGTGTGTGTGCGTGCGTGTGTTTGTGTGTTCCACAAATGGACAGCTAAAGAACATTTTATCTTATGACTCTTCTTATGATTATTATATATCAGCGTATTTTAGTTTACATTATAAATATTGAAATACCTAGAACAGACTTTATAATAATGCCATGAAAACATTATTTCATTAAATTAATAGTTAACTTTTTTGATAAAGCTATCAAAAATTGTGTATTTTATTTAGAAAATGTCTATGTCAAGATATAGAAATGTGAACAATTTTGTGATCCGTGAAAAGTCCCTCAGTCGTCCAGGTAGAATCCATGATAAAAGGAGAAGTTCAATTTGTCAACTGGACAAAGTTTGTTTGGTTGAAAACGTTTCGCTGCTCATCTGAGAGGCTTCGTCAGCTCTGGTTATTGTGCTGGTTAGACACTGCTTATATCTAGCTGCCAGGAGGCACTCCCTACACTGAAAAAGCTCTGAAAACGATCCCCCCTAATCTGTCTCTTTGTTAGAAGCCACGGGCCATTCTTTTGAGGACAGTGAGGTTCAGATCTTAGCCAGGGAAAAGAACTGGTTTGAGAGGGGAGTTAAAGAGGCTATTTTTGTCAAAAAAGAGAATCCGTCGTTAAACAGAAATGGGGGAGTTAGACATAACTTGTCTCCCATTTATAATTCCATTCTTAAACCACGTCAAAACAGACAAAGAAACATTAGGGCAGACAAGCCAGGGCAGAGGGGTGGAGAGGGTCGTTAGACGTTGAATAGGGAGGCTAAACTAGTCGCCAGAGTAATTTGAAAAACAAAGAGACAGATTAGGGGGGATCGTTTTCAGAGCTATTTCAGTGTAGGAGCTCCTCCCTGCAGCTAGATATAAGCAGTGTCTAACCAGTACAATAACCAGAGCTGACGAAGCCTCTCGGATGAGCGGAGAAACGTTTTCAACCAAAAAAACTTTGTCCAGTTGACAAATTGAACTTCTCCTTTTATCAATTTTGTGATCAAATTAAAATGTCACAAAGTTGACACAGAAATATGAATAATTCTGTGGTAAAAATACAATGTAATTTGTAATTTGTAATTTGTGTATGAGAAACACTTAAACATGAGTTTTCTTGCTTCATGCTCTGAGCAAAATCTCAACAAGTACATGTAGATCATATCGACACCACACCGGCTCTGCTCTATCAGCTCCAAGCTCCACTGAGCCACTGTCAATCATAGCTGGTCTTAAAGGTGCACTATGCAACTTCTGAGGTGGAAGGTCTCCATGGAGATGTTATTTCTTTGCATAATGTTCCACAGTATGGCATTGAACATATAGTATCTGCTTTGCATTTATTCAATTACAGGTATTTTAAAGCTTGTTTCTCCATAGATCTGACCATTAACTTGTCTCTGTGACAAGTTGTGTGAAATCATCAAGGCAAAGCATTAACATGTCCAAAGAGACAAGCAGGTGGCTGACCCTCCACCAGAAAAGTTACACAGTGCACCTTTAAGCCGCAGACGTTTGATGTATCATGAGAAACTGTTGGGTGGATGGGTTAAATGCAGAAAACAATACAGAGAGAATAAATACTTTTCTCAGCTTAATAAAGTCTATCTAAACTTCCAACTTTATGGCACATGATCAGAGACGATCATGAGCTATAAATCTTCTTCAACAAGCCTCTGCCTCACACAGATGAACCACTCATCTTGGTTATGACTCACCTTGGTCTCATTTTGTGGTTATGACTCATTTATTTTATAGTTAATTATGACGAATACAGGTGAGCTGAGGTCAGACACGGGAGCGGCTTCAGGTGATGTCAGAGTTTGGCAGTCTCATTAGTACAAACACAGACAAACATTATTAAGAGCTTAATATTGACCCAGATCACAATCAGGGCATGGCTAATGGTTTAACAGAATATTTTGTTTATAATACTGAGCAGAGGTGAATGAAGTAGTCAATTTTGGTATTTAAGTAAAAGTACAGATACAGGGGCAAAAGTAGTAAGTAAAAATATCACAAAAAATCTACTTAAATAAAACTATTGAAGCACCTCTTTAAAAAGTTCTTTGAGGATATACTATGTAATTTGTAAGGTGGCGGGTCCGCTACTGGCTTGTCTCCATAGAGATAGAGTTATTTCTTTGCTTGGAATGTTCCACAGTAGAGCATTAAATATACGTTATCTCTACTGCATTTGTTCAATGCTGCTAAGGACTACTGTTGCGCTGTTGCACATTTACTACTGGAAATTACTACAGTTGTACTATTGTTTACTACTGTTGCACATTTATTTTGATCTTATTCAGTGCACATTTTATTGCACATTACTGCACATTTCACTGCTGCATCTTCCACTGCACATTTCTGATGCACACTGCACATTTTGGACATCTGTAAATATGTATTTATTCTTTTGCACTGCTTTAGATTTTAGATTTTAGATTTTGTCTTAGAAGTTTTTGTTTTGTCTTTATATTGTATCTTGTACACTATCCTTTTGCACTACTTGGCCAGAGAGAAACAAAATTTCCATTCACTGTATGTTGAACACACATGGCAGAACTGACAATAAAGCTGACTTTGAACACTTACCATGTGCAGGCTTGCTTCTCCATAGATCTGACCATTGCCCTGACTAATATCAAGTTTATTTCAATACTGTAGCATAATCAAGGGAAAACAGCAATGTGGCCAGGGAGACAAGCAGGTGGCGGACCCTACACCAGGAAAATTACACAGTGCACCTTTAAAGGTCCCATGGCATGAAATTTTCACTTTCTGAGGTTTTTGAACGTTAATGTGAGCTCCCCTACCCTGTTTAGCCCCCCCCCCCCCATGGTTAAAAGTTGTGAAATGTCTAAACTGAGCATTTGCGATCCTTTTCTGCGTTACAAAAAATCGGAGCTCAAACGGGCGATTTTGAACAAGGCACCTTATTGACGTCAGATCGAAAAAAGAAATGCAAATGCAGTTCCACCCCCGTCTGTCTGTACTCAGCGTCTCTGTAAATCACGCCCAGAGAGTTTGGACTGCGAATGCGCTAGGCAATGCGAAATGCGTTTTTTATTTGCCTGGAGGCACGTCCAAGTGTTTCTAGGCTCGGAAGTCCTTTATCTGAGCCTCTGGACCTTTGAACAGCAGTGGTTTAATTTTATTTTCTGTGGAAATGTGTTTATTTTTCAATGGAACGCTTCAAATCTCTCCCCCCGTGCAAAAACAAGGAAATGGATCAGCTGAGCGCTCAGAGCCCAGAGCGGAGAGTTTGGCCACGCCCCCACCCTCTACTATTGGCCAGCTCTTTTCTCCTCATTTGCATTCAAGCAACAACACCCATTATGGAGTGTTCCAGAGAGAGAAAAATTACTCTTTCTCATCTTATTTTCTCATGCACTGAGTGTTGATTTTGAAGAAGGATTCATTTACAGTATTAGGGAACCATTAAGGAGCCATATAAAAGCATCAAGAAGTACCATGTCATGGGATCTTTAAAGGGATATGCCACCCCCAGGTCAAATGTGGGCATCTCCCCACAGTCCAGAGACTAAAATAAGTGGTGGAAAGCGTTTTCCTGCTCACCCAGCCATTGTCCGAGTCTGTCGCCACTGACCGCCGCGGTATCTGGTGCTCCTCCGCCTTAGACTGGAGTCTAACGTTGCCAGAGAAAGATTTCGGCCAAAAGGAATTAATTTGCTCGATGCGTTTCCCAATTACTTTGTGTGTAGTGCGCATTCATATCGAGTGCAAATAAATGTGCAAATCAACACGGAGAGCTTGCCTTGGTCATTTTGGGTGGGAACTATTTTCCAGTGCGTAAGAATACAGCCGTATCACGCAGTACGCTACCAGGGGAATCCCAGTTACGCACCGGGAAGGGAGTTCCCCTGTTGCACAACGTGGTGCGTGATACGACTGTATTCTTACGCACTGGAAAATAGTTCCCACCCAAAATGACCAAGGCAAGCTCTCCGTGTTGATTTGCACATTTATTTGCACTCGATATGAATGCGCACTACACACAAAGTAATTGGGAAACGCATCGAGCAAATTAATTCCTTTTGGCCGAAATCTTTCTCTGGCTACGTTAGACTCCAGTCTAAGGCGGAGGAGCACCAGTTACCGCGGCGGTCAGTGGCGACAGACTCAGACAATGGCTGGGTGAGCAGGAAAACGCTTTCCACCACTTATTTTAGTCTCTGGACTGTGGGGAGATGCCCAAATTTGACCTGGGGGTGGCATATCCCTTTAAGAGTAAAAAGTAAAAGTGTTGTTTTTTTTTTGCTTTTGGTCAAGGCTGGGGTGTAAATGTGTTCAAAATGAGTCTCAGCCATTTCAGAAGGTCTCAAACCATAAAGAAAAATAGGTTTTAATTTTGGAGTACAAAGTACAGACACCTGCTCTCAAATGTAGTGAAGTAAAAGTTAAAAGTTTCCACTGTAAAATGTACTTAACTAAAGTATAGATACTTAAACATTGTACTTAAGTGATGTATTTTTACTTTTGTACTTGGTTACATTCCACCACTGACAGTGAGGGGAAAGGCATCTGACATAAATGGGACAGCAGCAGAAAGGAGTTAGTGAGAGACTTAGCTGAAGATTTGGTATTTTTCTGTATTTAATTATCTAAAAAGGCAGATTAAAACACACAAATCACAAATGTATCTGTTTTCATATATTTACATCGTTTCCTAGTACTTTTCCTGCATAGTTATTTCTGCATAAACTCCAGCGCAGTCTTGTGAGTCAGATACATAGACGCCTTTTTAGTCGACTAATCAATCAGCGGGACGTGTTTTTAGTGAACCAAGAATTTCTTTAGTCAATTACAGCCCTTCTTGATTTAACCTCAGGCAAGTAGCATGGATTTTGGCAACTTTATCAACTCTGTACGCCTAAGACTGACAATCAATCATAAAAATCCAAGAAGATGATTGGTGGAGCACACTATTTTGCTTCCTACCTCCTGAATTAGGAGAATATTAGTATTTTTCCTGTGATCTCATGGATACTGCTCAAACACAGTCACAAAGTATCATCTGTGTAATGATAATAATAGGGTATAAATATCGAGGTGTACTCAGTTGGATCCTCCTCCAGATCTAAGCCAGGATTATAGTGACTCAGCACTGTCTAGTTGGATGTTTACTCAGGGAAATCAAAACAGACAAAGGGAGAACATGCAAACTCCACACAGAAGGTCCACCACAGTCAGGGAACCAAACCCAAGACCATCTGATGCATCCATACCTATACAAACATATTCTACCGGACAATGATAATTACCTGAATAACTGTGCCGTATTTGACGACATCTCCGTGGACCTTTTTGTTTTCAGTCTCATTCTGTTTCTGCTCCAGGTTTGCGGCATGCTGCAAAAAGCAGAGGATAAAAGATTATAACAACCAAATTGTACAAGTATTTACAAGTTCACAACTCTTCTTGAACATGTATTAGTTTCTGTAGTGTTCTTAGTTATAGTTGGAATCAGTTACGTTTGCTTGAGGACTTTTTGAGCCTGAGCATGAGGGGCATTAGTGACAAAGAGTGGCCGCGGGGTCACAGTAGCTCCTGAAATTTACTTTTAGAGGAGCTCATTCTCCAACAGGCAGTTGAGAGATACAGGACATACCATCCATACAAGTGCACAACACAACTGCACAACAACTCACCCTTATCAGATAACCCTATGTCCTGTCAATCATCATATAATATTTGCACTTTTTTCCTTACGGCCTCTTTTTATTGAAGTGAACTTTAAGAAGTGAACTTTATTGATCTCACACTGGAGAAATTCTTCTCTGCATTTTAACCCATCCTATATATATATATACATATATTAGGAGCAGTGGGCAGCACACACATTAGGGCGCCCGGGGACCATCTGATCTTCTTGCTTCAGTTTGGTCAGGACCTCAGCTGGAGGATTTTACCTATGGTGCATGTTTTGGGTTGATGGGGGAAACTGGAGTGCCCGGAGAAAACCCATCCAGACACGGGGAGAACATGCAAACTCCACACAGAAAGGCTCGGGCGACCCGGGGATCGAACTCAGACCATGCATGCAAACTCCACACAGAACACACACAGAAAGGTCTGGGCGACCCGGGGATCGAACCCGGAACCTTCTTGCTGTGAAGCAAGAGCGCTAACCACTCAGCTACCGTGCCGCCGTACCGTGCTTATTTTCAACTTTATTTTTACTTGTACATATATAATTATGCCTTATTTGACACGTCTCTTGCTATTTTTGCTACTTATTTAGAATGTATTACTACTATTATTTTTTACTCTTTGTTATTATAATATACAGCTCTGGAAAAAAAATAAGAGACCACTGCAAAATTATCAGTTTTTCTGATTTTACTACTTATAGGTATGTGTTTGGGCAAAAGGAACATTTTTGTTTGAGTCTATAAACGACTGACAACATTTCCCCCAAATTCCAAATAAAAATATTATCGTTTAGAGCATTTATTTGCAGAAAATGACAAATGGTCAAAATAACAAAAAAGATACATGTTTTCAGACCTCAAACAATGCAAAGAAACAAGATCAAATTCATTTTAAAACAACATAATACTCATGTTTACACTTAAGAAGAGTTCAGAAATCCATATTTGGTGCAATAACCCTTATTTTTAATCACAGCTTTCATGCGTCTTGACATGCTCTCCACAAGTCTTTCACATTGTTCTTGGGTGACTTTATTCCACTCCTGGTGCAAGAACTGAAGTAGCTCAGCTTTGTGTTTGTGTTGGAATTCAACAGACGCTGGAATGGAATGGCTGTAATACATGTAGAGATGCTGATTTCAGAAAAAATGCAGTGGTCTCTTATTTTTTTCCAGAGCTGTATTGTGATGTGTGAGCTACCGTGTCCAGGTAATTTCCCTTTATTCTTAGTCAATAAAGTTCGTCTATGTCCAAGTGTAAGTCTATAGCTCCTCCAAAGATTTTTGCACCATTTTCATAGGGCATTCAATCTCGACTAAAAATGTTCAAATGGAGTTTAGAATTAGACTACAACAAAACAATAAATCCATATTAGGGTTTATAAGTCACTACAAGGGCTAACTCCTGTTACAGCCCTAATTTATCCTAATATTACTTGAGTAAACGATTGGTTAGTCAGTTGGCAAGACAAGTGACTAATGTTGATCATTATTTCAGCATGCATTTGGCGTACTATTTTTTTATATTCTTCAGAAATGCTACAGTTTGTTAAGTCTGCAATATCAATCCTTAAAGTGCGTCTGACAGCTGGACGTGTCTTACACAAACAGACAAAACAAGGCAGTCATTATATAATATTGACACAGATCACAATCAGGACATGGACAATGTGCTAGCAGTACAACAGAGTACTTTTGGTTACTTTTATGATTACAAATACTGAGGAGGAGGAGCAAACCAGATCTGACCCTTGACTATAGCGCTGTGGTTGTTTAGTCGATTCATCTGTTAATGGTGTCTTAATGTCATGATTGTTGTAAATATAAATTATAGTTTTACATCAATCAAGAAGCAATTTATGAAGAAAAGTTGAAAAATTTGTTGAAAATTACAGGAAGTGCAGAGTTGAGAGTCTCACACTGATGACAAGACACTGGGGAGGACACAGTTTACACAAAAGAAACACACTTTTTCTGATATTAAAAATATTATCTCAAAAAAATAAATGTGTTTTGAAAAAATGGTCTGAGAGGGGTTGCTCAAATTGCAAACACAAATTTGACAATAACATGACTTTTTTTTTTTTTTTTTTTTTTTACGATTCTCTGTCCAGCATGTTTAAGTCTTACTATGGTCAGCAGCAGAGGACACACTCAGGACACAGGACAGGAGCAGAGGACACACTCAGGACACAGGACAGGTACAGGTACAGAGGACACACTCAGGACACAGGACAGGAGCAGAGGACACACTCAGGACACAGGACAGGTACAGGAGCAGAGGACACACTCAGGACACAGGACAGGTACAGGTACAGAGGACACACTCAGGACACAGGACAGGTACAGGTACAGAGGACACACTCAGGACACAGGACAGGAGCAGAGGACACACTCAGGACACAGGACAAGAGCAGAGGACACACTCAGGACACAGGACAGTTACAGGTACAGAGGACACACTCAGGACACAGGACAAGAGCAGAGGACACACTCAGGACACAGGACAAGAGCAGAGGACACACTCAGGACACACGACAGTTACAAGAGCAGAGGAGACACTCAGGACACAGGACAAGAGCAGAGGACACACTCAGGACACAGGACAAGAGCAGAGGACACACTCAGGACACACGACAGTTACAAGAGCAGAGGAGACACTCAGGACACAGGACAGGTACAGGTGCAGAGGACACACTCAGGACACAGGACAGGTACAGGTGCAGAGGAGACACTCAGGACACAGGACAGGTACAGGTGCAGAGGACACACTCAGGACACAGGACAGTTACAGGTGCAGAGGACACACTCAGGACACAGGACAAGAGCAGAGGACACACTCAGGACACAGGACAGGTACAGGTGCAGAGGACACACTCAGGACACAGGACAGTTACAGGTGCAGAGGACACACTCAGGACACAGGACAAGAGCAGAGGACACACTCAGGACACAGGACAGTTACAGGTACAGAGGACACACTCAGGACACAGGACAGTTACAGGAGCAGAGGACACACTCAGGGCACAGGACAGGTACAGGAGCAGAGGACACACTCAGGACACAGGACAGTTACAGGTGCAGAGGACACACTCAGGACACAGGACAGGTACAGGAGCAGAGGACACATTCAGGACACAGGACAGTTACAAGAGCAGAGGACACACTCAGGACACAGGACAGGTACAGGTGCAGAGGACACACTCAGGACACAGGACAAGAGCAGAGGACACACTCAGGACACAGGACAGTTACAAGAGCAGAGGACACACTCAGGACACAGGACAGGTACAGGAACAGAGGACACACTCAGGACACAGGACAGGTACAGGTGCAGAGGACACACTCAGGACACAGGACAGGTGCAGAGGACACACTCAGGACACAGGACAAGAGCAGAGGACACACTCAGGACACAGGACAGGGACAGGTACAGAGGACACACTCAGGACACAGGACAAGAGCAGAGGACACACTCAGGACACAGGACAAGAGCAGAGGACACACTCAGGACACACGACAGTTACAAGAGCAGAGGAGACACTCAGGACACAGGACAAGAGCAGAGGACACACTCAGGACACAGGACAAGAGCAGAGGACACACTCAGGACACACGACAGTTACAAGAGCAGAGGAGACACTCAGGACACAGGACAGGTACAGGTGCAGAGGACACACTCAGGACACAGGACAGGTACAGGTGCAGAGGAGACACTCAGGACACAGGACAGGTACAGGTGCAGAGGACACACTCAGGACACAGGACAGTTACAGGTGCAGAGGACACACTCAGGACACAGGACAAGAGCAGAGGACACACTCAGGACACAGGACAGGTACAGGTGCAGAGGACACACTCAGGACACAGGACAGTTACAGGTGCAGAGGACACACTCAGGACACAGGACAAGAGCAGAGGACACACTCAGGACACAGGACAGTTACAGGTACAGAGGACACACTCAGGACACAGGACAGTTACAGGAGCAGAGGACACACTCAGGGCACAGGACAGGTACAGGAGCAGAGGACACACTCAGGACACAGGACAGTTACAGGTGCAGAGGACACACTCAGGACACAGGACAGGTACAGGAGCAGAGGACACATTCAGGACACAGGACAGTTACAAGAGCAGAGGACACACTCAGGACACAGGACAGGTACAGGTGCAGAGGACACACTCAGGACACAGGACAGTTGCAGGTACAGAGGACACACTCAGGACACAGGACAGGTACAGGAGCAGAGGACATACTCAGGACACAGGACAGTTACAGGTGCAGAGGACACACTCAGGACACAGGACAGTTACAGGTACAGAGGACACACTCAGGACACAGGACAGTTACAGGTACAGAGGACACACTCAGGACACAGGACAGGTACAGGAGCAGAGGAGACACTCAGGACACAGGACAGGTACAGGTGCAGAGGACACACTCAGGACACAGGACAGTTACAAGAGCAGAGGACACACTCAGGACACAGGACAGATACAGGTGCAGAAGACACACTCAGGACACAGGACAAGAGCAGAGGACACACTCAGGACACAGGACAGGTACAGGTGCAGAGGACACACTCAGGACACAGGACAGTTACAGGTACAGAGGACACACTCAGGACACAGGACAGTTACAGGTGCAGAGGACACACTCAGGACACAGGACAGGTACAGGAGCAGAGGACACACTCAGGACACAGGACAGTTACAAGAGCAGAGGACACACTCAGGACACAGGACAGTTACAGGTACAGAGGACACACTCAGGACACACGACAGTTACAGGTACAGAGGACACACTCAGGACACAGGACAGTTACAGGTACAGAGGACACACTCAGGACACACGACAGTTACAGGTACAGAGGACACACTCAGGACACAGGACAGTTACAGGTACAGAGGACACACTCAGGACACAGGACAGGTACAGGTGCAGAGGACACACTCAGGACACAGGACAGGTACAGAGGACACACTCAGGACACAGGACAGGAACAGAGGACACACTCAGGACACAGGACAGGTGCAGAAGACACTGCAGTGTGTCCAGGAGGACTGTGAGAGCTGATCTGGAGGTAAGACTTTTCAGAGATTTTATACACTTCTCTGGCGTAGAATGTCGTCATAGTTAAAACATGTTTGTGGTGTCTTATTTGAAATTCGGGTTAATGTTAGGACTGTTTTGGACTGTCCATCTACAAGAGTGTGACAGTTGTACTAAGATTTGAATGTGCTGTTTCCAGAGTCATCGACAAACAAAGAGTGATATCCAGAGCACTGCTGTAGTTCTGGGCAAGTTCATGAATCTTAGACTTGATGTTAGTCTTTTTTTTTTTGCACTATTCTGAAAATTAGGTTATCAGTTGAAAAAAAAAGTCTAAACAAACACAAACACTTCAGAACCATCAAAACACAGACCACAGATGAACAAAGTAAGAAAAAAACAACTAAAATTATTTTACCAGAATTGTTTCATTTTTTTCAGTGCAGGGAGTATAATTTTAAACTAAAAAAAAGAGATTTGTACAATTTTTTTTATTTTATTTTTAGTAAAATCTTAAATATAATGATCTTAACTGTATTTATGAAAATGAGCGGTCTAAACTGTCACAGGCACAGAGATGTTTTGTCCACTTTGTTGGATAAGAGCACTATTTTTGGCAACTCTGAATAAGTCAATGAAATCTGTCCACAAGTGTTTGGACAGTTCTTTATAACTGATGAATGGTGTTTCAGAAGCAATAAAAACATAAATGCAATAAACGTACAGTCACAAATAAGAGAACACCATGATTCAATATTTCATCATTTCATTTCATAATCGTATTAGTATTAGTATTAGTAGTACCTGTAGTTTTTGCAGTAGTACAGCATCACCAATCTTGTCTTTCTCGTGTTTGGCCTGTTTCGCTTTCCAGAACTGCTTCTGCGCCGAGTATCTGCTCATGGGACATACTTTAAACAGGCAGTCTGAAAGCACAAAGAAATACATATAACTATTAATATTATAATAACATTGAAGACAAAAACAGTTGGTGAAGAACAATGTCCGGTAACTAGGACTGAAGGATTTGGGAAAAAATGCCTTACAATAAGATTTGCAATTGAAATTTTAATAATAGGATTCTGTTTAAAGGTGCACTATGCAACATTTCTGCTACGGGTACGCTACCTGTTTGTCTCCATGGAGATGCTATTGCTTTGCTTGGAATATTCCGTATTGTGGCATTGAAATTGTCTATCTTATATACCTTGCAGAGTGTCTGTATTGTTCAAAATCATCTAGAAAAATATGTATTCTTGAGTTACTCCCCAGATATGACTTGTAACTCTGCCTTGTGGTGTCACCTGCTTGTATCCATGGAGATTGATAAGTTTAATGCCAAATTGCGGAACAAGACAGACCAAAACAGTGACATCTCCATGAAAAGTTGCGCAGAGCATTTTTAAAGTTCACATTTTAAAGAACTGACAAAAAGACAGAAATAGGCCTATATGAGCTAACAAACTACCAGAACATGCTTGGACAGATCTAAACTACAGGGTTAGCAGTTTTTATTCAGAATAGACACAATATTTTGGATAAAATGAATGGAATCATGCATTTGAAGAGCAGAGCACAGGGCTATTTGCATAATAATAAAAGTATGTAAATTAGCTTTGTAAATTAGCTGTAAGGAGAGCTTTGTCAGTCAGTGCTCAATTTAGCCAAAGTATACCTTTCACTTCAGAACATGGACATTTTGTGGTTATATTGTTGTTATATTGCTCAAAATGCTACGTTACACCTTCTGATGTCATGAAGCGGTAGTTTAAGTTAACATCTTTTAAAGTTACAGTTCAGCAGAGAGTGGTAATTCAAGGGTTGAAATTATCCAAATGATTCTAGTGAAGGAGTATGGAGTTTAAAAGCACAGTGGAGCATTTTCTGTTTTACCACATTTTTTTTTACATTTTGTTTGAGAGAAGAACTCAGCCTAAACATACAGGGTTTGTATGTTAAACATGTGTGACTGAAAGAAAATACAACTCCGGGTATGTTTGTGATGAGGAAACAACATTATAACATACATCAGAAATTTGCGTAATATAGGCTTTTTAAATTAATAAAATAATGTGTGTGTGGAAAGAAAGACAAACGTAGACGAGCAAAGTTTATTTCTTGAAAGAAATAGGTCCAAAAGAACAACCAGCAACATGTCCCCCAAACGTCAGACACCGAATGATACAAAGCACCGAGTTTATAATCGGAGATGACCAGAAGACATACGTTTCAGGGTGTGTCCAGATGAAAGTCAACTGTTTGATTTGATTGCATCTATAATCAAATGCAATCATCACTTTTTAACAAGATTAGCAAGCAAAAGGGAACAGAATGGTTTATGTTGGAAGGTCTTTCTAACACTGTCTTTAACTATCAAACCAAATGTGTTTCTAAAGGATAAAATAATCTCACAATATTTTAATTTCCTTGACATAATGCATTTGGTGTGATGGCTGTAATCTTTGTGATCTGAAAAACGTACAGTGGACAGGAGCGACAGGAGCGGGTGTTATACAGGTGAAGGAACAGGAAGTAAATATTGCCTTTGGTTCAGATCCTGTTTGTTCTGTTCAAACAGTTCTGTTATAGTTACATACAATTAAACTATTATACTTTTTCATTATCACCTTGGGACCACAGTATACAAAGGCCTGTTTCTATAATCACTATATCGACTTGTATATATTTTTTAAACATTACATTCAGATTTGTGCATTTAAGCAGAGGTTAGCCAAAACATGGAGAAGTGCTGTTTATTCCACTCATTATTCTCAACAATGGGTCTCCCGCAGTCCGCGCTGTGACCATAGACTTCTTTACACCACAGAAAGGATGAAATAATGACTGAACCTGAGGGAAAACTCTTCACACGAAGCACAGGAGCGAGGCTTTGATTTAATGACACACTGGGATTAAACGCAACTTCAACACTTCTGTCTTTAAGCACCATGCGACAGAGTGGACATGAAGCCTACTGGCCGAACCTGACCCGACCTCAAAATATTCCCTATATTTTTGTGTAACTGGGACTTCTCTTCTCTGTCTGTATAAAGAACACAATAATGCCCGTCCCGACCCAGGCCCACGCACAAACAGAGGTAAGACCCAGACCAGCACACAAACAGAGGTAAGACCCAGACGAGCACACTCACAGAGGTAAGACCCAGGCCCGCGCACAAACAGAGGTAAGACCCAGACCAGCACACAAACAGAGGTAAGACCCAGACGAGCACACTTACAGAGGTAAGACCCAGGCCCGCACACTCACAGAGGTAAGCAGAGTTTAGATGTTTCGTGTGGACATTTATTGGCAGAATAACAGTGCCTGATATGTGTCTGATGTGTAACATGCCAAATCTGTGTTCAATCAAACAATCAATCAATCAAAAATTATTTATAAAGTGTTCTGTCTGCTGAAGCACTCGTCCCTTGGCCGCTGGTCCCTCGCTCCTTTTGCTCTCCCTGGGAGGACATCTGAAGCTCTTGCACGCACTTATAGCCCCCTCCTTTGATCATTTAGACCACTGCGTGCACATATCTACTAGTCATAGGCATACTTAAAGGTCCCATGGCATGAAATTTTCACTTTCTGAGGTTTTTGAACGTTAATGTGAGCTCCCCTACCCTGTTTAGCCCCCCCCATGGCTAAAAGTTGCGAAATGTCTAAACTGAGCATTTGCGGTCCTTTTCTGCGTTAGAAAAAAACACAGCTCAAACGGGCGATTCTTAACAAGGCACCTTATTGATGTCAGATCGAAAAATGCAGCTCCACCCCCCGTCTGTGTCTACTCAGCGTCTCTGTAAATCACGCCCAGAGAGTTTGGACCGCGAATGCGCTAGGCAATGCGAAATGCGTTTTTTTATTTGCCTGGAGGCACGTCCGAGTGTTTCTAGGCCCGGAAGTCCTTTATCTGAGCCTCTGGACCTTTGAACAGCAGTGGTTTAATTTTATTTTCTGTGGAAATGTGTTTTTTTCATTGGAACGCTTCTCATCTCTTCTCCGCGCAAAAACGCGGAAATGGATCAGCTGAGAGCTGAGAGCTGAGAGTTTGGCCACGCCCCCACCCTCCTCCTACTATAGGCCATCTCTGTCCTCCTCATTTGCATTCAAGCAACAACGCCCATAATGGCCTGTTCAGAGAGAGAAAAATTACTCTTTCTCATCTTATCTCTGTTTCTCATGCAGTGAGTGTTGATTTTGAAGAAGGATTCATTTACAGTATTAGGGAACCATTAAGGAGCCATATAAAAGCATCAAGAAGCACCATGTCATGGGATCTTTAAAAATACAGTGATAAAACTCTTGAAACACAGCGAGAAAACGCGTTGGCTTTGTCTAGAAAAGATGTGCTGCCTAAATATTATGAAATATTATTACATTAAAAGATGAGTCATTGTTACTTTTAGTTTTGTATTTATTTGTAAAACCTTGTTGAAGCCTTTGACGTGACTGCGTCATGCTGCGTGGAGCGCCTTCCCCTCCCTGTCTGTCCTGTGTGTCTCGGTCAAACCCACTGATTATCGGCTCATGTTTAGGTAAATCTCATTCATGAGTCACTTTGCTCCTTTTATGGTGAAGTGGAGGTGCGGAGAGGGTGTGACGTGATGCGGGTTCACAGATTCTAGCTGCAGGTGGGATCTATAAAGCACAGATCACATGGTGGAGTGCGCACGGAGGATTTTCTAAACTTGGGAGTTTGCGTGGCGCATGCCTCTGGTGGCGACTAGCTCAGGACAACTCCTGCCCAGTCCTTTATAAATGAGGCCCCTGAGCTGTAGAGAGTTGAAAAAATACTTTCCATGGCTAATTATTGGTTCATTCTACTATTCAGGGCAGCAGACAGGGGGGACAAAGAGGTCTGTTGTCCCAGGCCCCAGGGTTTAGGGGCCCAGAATTGGACCCTCTTCCCATTAATTTTTATTACAGGGGTCCATTTTCTTGCTCCGGGCCCCCAAATCTATGTCGAAGGGCCTGCTAGTATTTATTTGTTGCAGGACATGATTTTTTTTAATTATTATTATTCTGTAATAATTGTATTTTATAATATTTTATCACATATTTTTAAATTATATTGTTTACCTCTTCCCCTGCACTTTTTGAAACACTTTTTTTTTTTTACCATGTACTATTATTGTATGCCATTAGTACTTCTTGACTATCTTAGCGAGTCAACGGTTCTTCTGATCCTAAACATTTCATTGCATTGTTGACCTTGTGTTGATCCTGCATATGACAAATAAACAAATCTTGTGTATATTTAAAATGGTTACAGGGATTGCTTTATTTAAAATGATCGGTTATTGAAATATTTCTCTGTAGCCTGCTTCAAAATGTGTTACTGTGACAGGCTTAGGTATATAAAAGGTAATCTTATGGGGAAACTACAAAAACTAAAAAATCTTATGGAATACAAAAACATAAACATATCCCAAATGAATAAAAATGTGAGATTTTGGAGATTATGACTAACTTTCCACGGATTCCAGTTGCATGCTCCACTTAGAAACTGGGTCTGAACCAGGTCTAAACCAGGTCTAAAACAGATCCAGAGCAGGTCCAGAGCAGATGGGCTGGACTCACTTCAGTCAGTTCTTTATTCAGACCGGGTCATGTGATCCCCAGAGTTATGTGACCTCTTCAGGGAAAACAGGAATAATCTTCATCTATATTAATATTCTGTCGATAACTGGACTTAACCGCGCTCTCACTGACCCAGGAACAGCCCCGAATTTAACTAACATATTTTCGTGAGTTTCTTCCTATAATGAGTTTTTAATATTTTAATTTTAATTCCAGGACTTTTAAATCAAAGTCAGACCGTCTTTATTTCAAGGAGCCACTCACTCATTCACACACGAGGTAGGTTAAATGTCTTGCCCAAGGACACGACAACAGCAATGTCAAGAGCGGGATTTGAACCGCCAACCTTCAGATCAGTGGACATACTCTACCAGATAACCTACTGTTAATATTATGACTTATTCATACAGCTGCGATGAGTCACCTCTGACTGTGTTGCCAGATAAGATGGTATTCATCGGCTTTTGAGATTCAAAATAAAATAAGGCTGCGTCCCATAACTCTGTCTTTACCTACCCCTTTATCTACGTCTTTGTCTTGACCCTCGATACCGAGCTGAGAGGGCTCAGGGTACGAATGCTCCCACTCGATTACCGTTTGCCTCATCATCCCTCGCCTCTACCTGGCTGACAACAATTGACGCAAACAAACGTAAACAAATGTCAAGGATTATCGGGTACCTCAGCTCGACAAAAAAACTAGCTTGTTTATGCATGAAAGTTCGATGAAAACGATAACGTCGGCTAAACAGACATCACTACAATTAAAACCGCAACAACAGTTCACTAACGTAGAACATAAGCGTCATAATTGTAAGCCGTGCTAAACTGTTAAAGATCCCATGACATGGTACTTCTTGATGCTTTTATATGGCTCCTTAATGGTTCCCTAATACTGTAAATGAATCCTTCTTCAAAATCAACACTCAGTGCATGAGAAACAGAGATAAGCTGAGAAAGAGTCATAAATATCTCTCTCAAACACTTTATTCTGGGCGTTGTTGCTTGAATGCAAATGAGGAGAAAAGAGCTGGCCTATAGTAGAGGATGGGGGCGTGGCCAAACTCTCCGCTCTCCGCTGTCAGCTCTCAGCTGATCCATTTCCGTGTTTTTGCACGGGGGGAGAGATTTGAAGCGTTCCATTGAAAAATAAACACATTTCCACATAAAATAAAATGAAACCACTGCTGTTCAAAGGTCCAGAGGCTCAGATAAAGGACTTCCGAGCCTAGAAACACTCGGACGTGCCTCCAGGCAAATAAAAAAACGCATTTCGCATTGCCTAGCGCATTCGCGGTCCAAACGTTCAAAAACCTCAGAAAGTGAAAATTTCATGCTATGGGACCTTTAATCGATAATTACATCTGCTGAAAATACATTAGAAGTGAACTTTAGAAGTGAACTTTAGAAGTGAACTTTATTGATCTCACACTGGAGAAATTCTTCTCTGCATTTTAACCCATCCTATATATATATATATATATATATATATTAGGAGCAGTGGGCAGCACACACATTAGGGCGCCCGGGGACCATCTCCATGATCTTCTTGCTTCGGTCTGGTCAGGACCTAAGCTGGAGTACCTATGGTGCATGTTTTGGGTTGGTGGGGGAAACCGGAGTGCCCGGAGGAAACCCACCCAGACACGGGGAGAACATGCAAACTCCACACAGAAAGGCTCGGGCGACCCGGGGATCGAACCCAGACCATGCATGCAAACGCCACACAGAACACACACGGAAAGGTCTGGGCGACCCGGGGATCGAACCCGGAACCTTCTTGCTGTGAAGCAAGAGCGCTAACCACTCTGCTACCGTGCCGCCACGGTATGAGACTCCTTGGCTGGTCGATGTGACGCTGCCATCCTGATCCCAAAACCTGCCTGAGCTTGTAGGCGTACCCCTTCGTTTCAAGTCTGGTCGAGAGCTTACTTCGTTTCAAGAGGTATGTAGGCCTCGGTCGTGGCTCGAGCCCTTGATCAAAATTAGAATCGGGACACCCCTTGCCCTCACATGAACGCGCAAAACCAAGGGGTAGGGGTAAGACGAAGGGGTAAGACAGAGAAATGGGATGCAGCCTAAATATTTGAAATTCAAGACATTTTTACTCATGTTGTTATTTATTTTGGCCACTTATTTATTTTTAAGCACAATAGGGCCAAATATAGATGTCTCCACTCTCATAGTAGTTCAATAAAATCATAAAATATTACCTCTGAATTTCTTGGGAGGGTTGTCCAGGTCTCCGGCGTTAGGCTCCACCACACATCGATCATCCACCAAACTGTAACAGCAACAAGAGTCAACTGAATAACACGAACACAGTCACAGCATTTACACATTTATTTATTGCACATTTATTTATTTAAGACACAAACCACATTCATCGACAAGAGACTAATGGCTGTAAGAAAAAACACCCACTGTCTTTGGTTTCTTTTGAATTCAGAATTGTTATCATTTTATATTTTTGTACCACATAAACTGCAGCCACAAAACCCACTATTAACGAGTGATTTTAAATGGCTCATATTACGCTATTTTCTGATTTATAATGTTGTTTCTTCATCAAAAACATACCCAGCATTGTGTTTTGTTTCATTCACACATATATAACACAAACCTGCATATTTAAGCTGAAATAGAAAACACTCTTTTCCACATTATGATGTCATGTGGTAATACAGGAAGTGCTACACTGTGTTTTTAAACTCAACAGACTTTCACTAGAATCATTTGGATGATTTCCGACCTGGGATTGACAATCTCTTCGGAACGAAACAAAAATGTAGCTGTTAACCTGAAAACTACCACTTCATGGCATCACAAGAGCATTTTGAGCTTTGGAGATGTAGACAGACTAATAATGCAGAATTACTAAAAAAAAATGTGAGAATGAAACAAAACACAACTCCAGGTATGTTTTTGATAAGGTAACAAAATTCTAACATGACTTAAAGGGACAGTGTGTAAGATTTTTACCCGTTAATTACTGAAATGGAAGATACCCATTCAAAAATACATTGTTTTCCAAGCCTTTTCACTTCCATCATGAAATCAAAGTATTCTTTTGGACTTAGATATAGTCACATAAAAGGGGGATCTTCCCCATGCAGAGGCAGCCATTTTGAATACGAGAGCCACAGAAGGACATTTGGGCTCCGCCTTCGCCTTCGGCAAGGCTCGTGGTTTTGGGTAAACAACGACAAGCATGCTGCCGGATCAGACGTCGTAATGGATCTAACACGTGTTTTGGACTAAATTGTTTTACAGGATTTTATTCGCTGGATCCTTACAGACAAATTGAGAGCAAGTTTATGGTGAAATACAGAGTTTGACCTGTGCAAAGCATTCTAAGGTAAGCTAACCTCGTTTTGTGCTTTTCCGTATAAAAGCCCCATGTGCTCGGGGAGTGATTGTTGTGCAGGGAAATGAATTGCATAGTCAAAAAGAGGAGACTGTAAGGTTTCATTTGATGTGTAGAGTGTCATGGTACATGATCAGGAATGTGTGTTTTCATGAGGAAAAACAAAACAAAACGGGACCGCGTTTTATGCGGCCCGGGTGACCCTCGAGGTCTGCCGTAGCTAAAACAGAAAGTGCAGTAGCACCATCCACCTATGCGCCACGAATCCTACACACTGGGGCTTTAAAGCTCACAAGAGACCTTTAAATAAAGCAACACATCTTATCTTATTAATCACACAGTATTAACATCTCTGTCAGTTTTTCAGTATTCCTTTTTATGGTAAAGAGTGATTTCAGAGCTGAGTTTGAGAGCAGTCTTCTGTATAGTTCAGTGAAGGATGAAGTTTTGTCTACGCAGAGACTCAAAAAGGTCATGAGTGGATCTGAGGGAGCAGGGCCTGACCAAATAAAGTCCTGTAAGAGTCCATACTAAAAATGAGAATCTGCGAAACGAAACAGAGCGGCATTTAGTGTTTTAAAAGAATGTATAGGAATTAGGGATGCACCGATGTGAAAATTTTAGCCGATGCCGATATCCGATATTAATGTTGGTGTTGTGGCCGATAACCGATATCATCCGATATCGATTTATTTATTTATTTTTATTCTGAGATTTTATACAGACTGAAAATCATGCAAAATTAATTTTTGAATGTCTTATTTTATTTTCAAAACGTGTTTTGACTCCATAAAGCTTAATTTATTTTATTCACAAAACCCCTGTGAGAAAGTTTAGATTAAAAAAAAAAGAATGATAAATCACCATGTCACTCTTAATCTGCATTTCACATGGCTCCCATATCACCACATATACTTCAGGTTTGGGGGTCATTTTGTGTATTGCCAAGAAAAGGAACTGCAACACATTTTGTCAAATTAACATGGACAGATACAAGATAAACACGTTTTATAACCAAGATCCCTGTACAGCTCGACCTTATTAAAGGAAAAGTAACGTTTTTTACAATCTGAGCCTTATTTCGGTAATAAAACAAGTTGTTTTACTCGCCCATAGCACTTTGGTGTCATATGGAGCACATCTGGAGATGTTTTAGATTTGCGATCTCCATAATGTGAGTTCTCGGGGCACTTGTTTGCGGTCTCCAAATAACACAAACTTTAGCACTTTTCAAATCATAGAAGCTCGATGTCTTAGCCTACGATTTCGTGTGGTCAAAAGTGGCCTGTAATCTGAGATTTAGCCATAGTTTCGAGTAGATGAGGAGGCCAGTGCGCATGTGCGGAGTGTGCTCTCAGCTCCCGGGACCCAAAGATGAAACGCAAAGCTGTAAACTATGGATAAATCTCAGATTACAGGCCACTTTTGATTCAAACCAAATCGTAGACTAAGACATCGAGCTTCTATGATTTCAAAAGTGCTAAAGTTTGTGTTATTTGGAGCCTGCACGGGGCATATATTACATGCTCAGGGAATATATTATATGCTCCGAGCATGTTCTATTCAGCACCCTGGGGATGGAATAACCTACAGAAAGACCTTAAACTAGAAACTCTCATCTCCATAAATGAATTTAAAACTTCCATAAGAAAAATGGTAACGAACACATGCACTTGTTTTTCTTGATGTTTTTAACATACTGTATTTATTTGTTTATGATGAGAATGTAAAGTATGGCATTGATGCTTGTTTTTCTTGAGATGTTTTTAACATACTGTATTTATTTATTTATAATGAAAATGTAAAGTGTAGCGTTGATATGTATGTGGGTATGTGTAACTATTGTATGTATGTGGGTATTTATGTGGATTGGCTGCTAACTTGGCCAGGTCTCTCTTGAAAATGAGATTTTGAATCTCAATGGGACTTCCTGGTTAAATAAAGGTAATAATAATAATAAAAATGTAATATATGCATATATATAAATGGGAATCCCTGTTACGCACCAGGAAGGGAGTTCCCCTGTTGCGCAGCGTGGTGTGTGCTTCGGCTTTCTTTTTCCGCACTGAAAAATAGTTCCCACCCAAAATGACCAAGTCAAGCTCTCCGTGTTGATTTGCACATTTATTTGCACTCGATATGAATGCGCACTACACAGAAAGTAATTGGGAAACGCATCGAGCAAATTAATTCCTTTTGGCCGAAATCTTTCTCTGGCGCCGTTAGACTCCAGTCTAACGCGGAGTAGCTGCAGATACCGCGGCGGTCAGTGCTGACAGACCTGGGCAATGGCTGGGTGACCAGGAAAACGCTTTCCACCACTTATTTTAGTCTCTGGACTGTGGGGAGATGCCCAAGTTTGACCTGGGGGTGGCATATCCCTTTAAGGAGCCATATAAAAGCATCAAGAAGTACCATGTCATGGGATCTTTAAGGAATAGTTTTGTCATGATATTAAAATTTCAAACTCGATTTCGATACTAAGCAATAGACTCGATGCTCAGTGCCGTTTCCAATACCATGATAATAATTATAACCGCACTCTTTATTTAGACAACAGAATGTGGACTTACAGTATATCTGTGTAAATATGTAACAGATAATACTCCCTACAACTATATATAGCTGTGATTGGATATTTTATTTTTATTGTATTTTATATTTTATTACTTATTTTTCTATTTTATTCTGATTTGTAAATATACATTTATTATTATTTTTTATTTTTATAATTATGTCTCATTTGACACCGATCTATTGCTCTTTTTTGATAGTCCATCTATTTTATGTTACCCTCTGTTATATATTATATTTGATGAATGAACTACTGTTACCCACACAATTTCCCTTGTGGATCAATAAAGTTTGTCTAAGTCTAAATCTAATCCCTCAGTCGTCCAGGTAGATTTCATAGAATAATAAGTTCCTATGTGCTCTTATACTTCTGATACAACTCAATATCATTCAGGAAAGGTTCATTTATGTCCTGTGAATCTGTTTTTTTGTTTCAATACCTGCTCAAATGAGTATCTAGTTTCGATTCTAGTGTTAGTATTGATCAGTATATGATTTTCAGTACTGTTTAGAACCCTACAAAGAAAACTCCAATAGTGTTTATGATGAATAGGGGTGGGTAAATATAAGTTTTTCTTCTTCCCACTCGTTTTTGAGAAATGTGCTTTTCTGTTGTTTACAATGTATATATAATATGTATATAATATGTACTATATATATGATTATTGTTTCTGTCAAAATAAATACGAATCAATCAATGAATCAATCAAGTGTGTTTATTTGTACATTCTCCCATCTCTTCCAAGTTTAAAGAGTTTAAAGAGATGTAAAGTGGACTGTCTTAGTAATTATGCTAAACTGATTTCAGGAAAAACGTATCTGGAGTTTTGCTTCAGCACCTGCTTTGAAAGGGGCTGTACAATCTCTGAAAAATATGTGATATGTGATAACAATATTATAGTAATAATATTAAAGTTGAATTATGTAACTTTTTAGTGCTTACTGCATTAGCCAATATTGCGATATCAGTATTTTGTGACTATAGTAATCTTCTATTATCTTGCATATTTAGACTGTTTCCCTCTCAAAGCTCAAAACAATTGGCCCCACTGTATGTTTCATCAGGTTGTAAACAAAAGTCTCCTCTGTGTTTTGTTCTTATATTATACTGTAATAAACGTGACCAAGACAAAGACTAAAGTATTTTAAAATGTCTGAATAATAATGGCGTGTTCTAGCTGGAGTATGTAGACACAGGAGATTCTTGTCCCTGTCTCTGTGAGGAGGAGATTACTGGAGCGAGAATGGATTAACTTTAACCACAAATATTCACTCTCCTGCCTGTCGGTCTGCTGCTGTCTGAGTGCTCCTGTCGCTCTACTTCTGTCTGTTCTTGTCCATCTGCTTCTGTCTCTTTGCTCCTGTCTGTCTGTTCCTGTCTGATTTTAATTTTAGCTGGCTAGAGGTACGGTATATCAATAAAGTTTGTAATAAAGTTTGTAAATAAATAAAGTCTAAGTATATATATAAAAAAGTCTAATATCTCAACTATATATATGCAAGAAGGAGCGCTACCGCAGATCCTTCATCCCCACTATCAGACTCCACTATATAGTCTAAACGTGCAATTTTTCTACTATTTTCTTATTTACTTATTATTAGTATTATTACTTACTTAACTTTTTTTTTCTAACTTTCTTTTGCACTAAACTGTCTAATGTGAATTTCTCCCATGTGAGATCAATAAAGTCTTATCTTATCTTATCTTATATCAGGCAGTCACTATATCGGGTCGATATTTGGACTTTTTATTGTGTCGGTTATTGGCCTTAAATCTCTAGCACAGGCCAGTTTTTAGCTTTGGTCCATTTGTTGTCTAAAAAATACACACAAAGCTGTGAGATGTGGGGAAGTTTGTAGTAAATGTAAATAACATAATATGAGGAAAATCACTCAAAACGGTCCCTACACTGTAAAAAATAGTTAGTTCAACTCAAATTTTCAAGGCAACCGACTGCACAGAGTTTTTGAGTTGTGAGTATCAACTTAAATTTATAAGTTTTTAAAGGAAAAGTAACGTTTTTTACAATTTGAGCCTTATTTCGGTAATAAAACAAGTTGTTTTTACTCACCCATAGCACTTTGGTGTCATATGGAGCAGATGTTTTAGATTAGCGTTAGGCTAACGCCGTTAGCCTAGCGCGACTTATAGCCATAGCTCAGGGCATTCCCCGAGCATGTAATATGCCCCGTGCGGGCTCCAAATAACACAAACTTTAGCACTTTTCAAATCATAGAAGCTCGATGTCTTTAGTCTACGATTTCGCTTGGTCAAAAGTGGCCTGTAATCCGAGATTTAGCCATAGTTTCGAGTAGATGAGGACGCCAGTGCGCATGCGCGGAGTGTGCTCTCAGCTCCCGGGACCCAAACATGGAACGCAAAGCTGTAAACTATGGATAAATCTCGGATTACAGGCCACTTTTGATTCAAACAAAATCGTAGACTAAAGACATCGAGCTTCTATGATTTGAAAAGTGCTAAAGTTTGTGTTATTTGGAGCCCGCACGGGGCATATTACATGCTCGGGGAATGCCCCGAGCTATGGCTATAAGTCGCGCTAGGCTAACGGCGTTAGCCTAACGCTAATCTAAAACATCTCCGGAAGTGCTCCATATGACACCAAAGTGCTATGGGTGAGTAAAACAACTTGTTTTATTACCGAAATAAGGCTCAAATTGTAAAAAACTTTACTTTTCCTTTAAGTATTGCTGTTAAGTTCGGTTGGGTCAACTAAGCTTTTAAAGTAATGTCAACTAAGCTTTTAAAGTTGTGCCAGCTAATTATTCATTCATCTTCTTCCACTTTTCCATTTTCTGGGTCGCAGGGGCAGCAGTCCAAGCAGTGTTCTGCTGCCTTACCAACTTAAAACTGCAAATAATGCGCAAAGAGGAGATAAAATAACGTCTCATTTCGTTTTCGTCAACATCAATGTTGACAAAAGGACTCGTTAGTCTCTTTATGACAAAGTTTTCTGCAAAGACAGCCGGCGCTTCTGAGGGGAAAAATGGTGGACGTTTCTTTTCCAAAGCCAAACCCAAGGAAAACCCCTGATAAACTCCTCCAGTTACCCCGTTGCAGCAGATGCCAACGGCAGATTATTCCAAATGAGCATGCGCAGATTAGTTGGCCTGGCCCAAACTACCGTCCACTTGAATTTGTATATCATGTCAACTCAAAATATGAATTAAGATCAACTTTTTAGAGAAACTTATAAAAAAGAGTTGAAATTACTCATTTGAGATTTTTTATTGTCTATGAACGCTAAAATCCTAGTAATCTGAACAAATTCAAGTTGTCATTTTTACAGTGTATATATCGGGCCAAAAATATCAAAAGACCTTATCGCTCATCGGTTCCTCTGGATTCTAAACAATCGGTATCACCATCGGCCATGAAAAAAACCCATATCAGTTGATTTCTAATCTCAATTGTTGTTTTGGAGATATTTAAACATAGAATATAGCGTATATATCATACAGTTAAAACTGCAGCAAAAACAGCAGATTAAACATAAAAATGTAACCTGCTGCGTAAACTTAACAAATAATGCACAAAGTTATGTTTTGTGGTTAATTTTACTGTCCATTGTAGAGCACTTGAACCTCAACCACACCCTTTACACATTTCTGCCTCATTTTTCACCAGAATGCAATACTGGAAAAAATATATAAATACAGTAATATAAGAATTTTTGTCAATATCACCCATGAATCCCTAAACTTCCATCATACTGTATCTGACCCCTGACCCCCTCAGTTGGATGTAATGACATACAAATAAAAAAGTAAAATGTAAAAGTGAATAAAATGTGCTTGTGTCATTGCGGTTTAAGCCCTCTTCTTTCTTTGAGGCACTGATTTCGATTCGGGCTGATTTGCCTCTGATTTGAATCCACAGATTTGATTTGAATTTAGTCAAAGTGAGTCCAACAACAGGAACCAGAGCACGAGTATTATGGCCTTAATATTGAAATTTAGACTAAACTGTGGCTTTGAGATGAAATAAAGGAGTTATATAAGGATGGCATAAGAACATCCTGCATATTTACAAGTACGTTTTTTTTTTCTTTTGCATTCATCATCTTTTAATATGCATTGTCTCTTTAATAAATAATTACAATACATATAATAACCTCTGCTTTTACATAACTTTAAATTATTAACTACAATAAAGGATAGGATAGAATTATAGATCTATGTGAATTCAATATGTGTATTATGTGTAATAGAGAACCTTATGGATGTATTTTAGTATACAGCTCTGGAAAAAAATAAGAGACCACTGCATTTTTTTCTGAAATCAGCATCTCTACATGTATTACAGCCATTCCATTCCAGCGTCTGTTGAATTCCAACACAAACACAAAGCTGAGCTACTTCAGTTCTTGCACCAGGAGTGGAATAAAGTCACACAAGAACAATGTGAAAGACTTGTGGAGAGCATGCCAAGACGCATGAAAGCTGTGATTAAAAATAAGGGTTATTGCACCAAATATTGATTTGTGAACTCTTCTTAAGTGTAAACATTAGTATTAAGTTGTTTTAAAATGAATTTGATCTTGTTTCTTTGCATTGTTTGAGGTCTGAAAACATGTATCTTTTTGTTATTATGACCATTTATCATTTTCTGCAAATAAATGCTCTAAACGATAATATTTGATTTGGAATTTGGGGGTTAATGTTGTCAGTAGTTTATAGATAGATAGAACACATACATATAAGTAGTAAAATCAGAAAAACGGATCATTTTGCAGTGGTCTCTTACTTTTTTCCAGAGCTGTATATTACATTTACAGTATTACAAAAAGTATACAAAAAGTTGGTGATAGCATGAATGGCACTCATCAACCAAATGTAACCCAATCCTAGCAGAAATAAATCAAACAAACCTATGTAAAAACCTGTGTAATGAAAAAGAGTGAGAAATCTTATGGGCTGTAGGTTATTGTGGCAAGTTTTATTCAAATGACAGCGATTTTCATTCAAAGCACGACAGCCGCAGTGTCCGTGTGCTCCCCGTGCGTGTGGCGGAGCGGTGAGCCCTGGGGCAGTGGGGTGGGACTCCTGATCTCTCCTGGAGGCTCTTTTTAAAATATAATGACTCTGAAGGACCATTTGACATGAATGGAGAGAGGTGCGGGACGTGTCAGGGCAGATAAGACCGGTGAAACATGGAACAGTCGCACTTGAAACTGGGACAAAGCCGTCACCGTGGAGACAAGCAAGAGGAGGGGCCGCAGGTGAGGGTGGGCAGGTGTGCACGTTCTTTCAATGGAGAAAGAACAACAAAATGCAATGGGCCTTCACAAGAATAGTCACTGATTAGTTTCAAATGGGTCCAATTTGTGCACAGATGGTTAGATGAACCAAAAACAAGTTTGTTACTCAACCATAACACTAAACATGGATATTATATTGCGCTTGTGAGCTTTAAGCCATGTTATAATGTTGTTACCCCATTAAAACATACCACCTAAATACATGATGAAGGAAGAATATTATAACAGCATAAAAAGAATAATGTTAGTACCAAAAATATAAGGTGTACCGGTTATGCATAATTAAAGGGCCTATATTGTGCAAATTGGACTCTTGTGAGCTTTAAGCCATGTTATAAGATGTTACCTCATCAAAAACATACCTGGAGTTGTGTTTTGTTTCATTCACACATATTTGATTAACCCTTTATTATTAGTCTGTCTGCATCTCCAAAGCTCAAAATGCTCTGTGCACCTTGTCATGTAGTGGTTTTCAAGTTAAAGGTTTTTACCTTTAGTTCAGTAGAGATCGGCAATTCCAAGTCTGAAATTATCCAAATGATTCTAGTGACTTTTTTTTTTTAATATTGAAAATATGTATTTGAAATATTGCACTTCACATATAAATTAGCATTTTATACAAATAGTGCAAATACAAATCATCATCAATACAATATATGACATCAATAACTGTCAGGAGACGCTTTACTCTATAGAATATGAAAAAGTGTTAAATAACCAGACAGAGTCACAATCTCATTCTGATACCTGTACAGGGAGACAGAGGGAGTTCCACCAGCAGGTGGCCAGGCGTCCAGACCCAGCTCCCAGGTTGTCTGAAAGCTCTCCCCTGTTCCACCAGGTTTTATTAAACTCAGTATTTCAGTTCAAAGGCGTACATTTGAAACAAAACACAAAGAAGTGTTGCACATCCTATACCAGCCACCCTAACTCCCCCGCGCCACCCCCTACTCTCAGTAGTAGGGTGCGTACACGTGGGAGAAAGGCAGCACAGTGCATGTATGCTCAACAAAAATATAAACGCAACACTTTTGTTTTTGCTCCCATTTTTCATGAGATGGACTTAAAGATCTAAAATTCATTCCAGATACACAATATTACCATTTCTCTCAAACATTGTTCAGAAATCTGTCTAAATGTGTGATAGTGAGCACTTCTGCTTTGCTGAGATAATCCATCCCACCTCACAGGGGTGCCACATCAAGATGCTGATCTGACATCATGATTAGTGCACAGGTGTACCTTATACTGCCCACAATAAAAGGCCACTCTGAAATGTGCAGTTTTGTCTCACAGCAAAATGCCACAGATGTCACAAGCATTGAGGGAGCGTGCAATTGGCATGCTGACAGCAGGAATGTCAACCAGATCTGTTGCTCGTGAATTGAATGTTCATTTCTCCACCATAAGCCGTCTCCAAAGGCGTTTCAGAGAATATGGCAGTACATCCAACCGGCCTCACAACCACAGACCATGTATAACCACACCAGCCCAGGACCTCCACATCCAGCAGGTTCACCTCCAAGATCGTCTGAGACCAGCCACTCGGACAGCTGCTGAAACAATTGGTTTGCATAACCAGACAATTTCTGCACAAACTGTCAGAAACTGTCTCAGGGAAGCTCAACTGCATGCTCGTCGTCCTCATCGGGATCTTAACATGACTCCAGATCGTCGCCGTAACAGACTTGAGTGGGCAAATGCTCACATTCGATGGCGTCTGGCACGTTAGAGAGGTGTTCTCTTCACGGATGAATCTCAGTTTACATTGTTCAGGGCAGATGGCAGACAGCGTGTGTGGCATCGTGTGGGTGAGCGCTTTGCTGATGTCAGTGTTGTGGATCGAGTGGCCCATGGTGGTGGTGGGGTTATGGTATGGGCAGGCATCTGTTATGGACGAAGAACACAGGTGCATTTTATTGATGGCATTTTGAATGCACAGAGATACCGTGATGAGATCCTGAGGCCCATTGTTGTGCCATACATCCATTAACATCACCTCATGTTTCAGCAAGATAATGCACGGCCCCATGTTGCAAGGATCTGTACACAATTCTTGGAAGCTAAAAATGTCCCAGTTCTTGCATGGCCAGCATACTCACCGTACATGTCACCCATTGAGCATGTTTGGGATGTGCTTGACCGGCGTATACGACAGCGTGTACCAGCTCCCACTAATATCCAGCAACTTTGCACAGCCATTGAAGAGGAGTGGACCAACATTCCACAGGCCACAATTGACAATCTGATAAACTCTATGCGAAGAAGATGTGTTGCACTGCATTAGGCAAATGGTGGTCACACCAGATACTGACTGGTTCTGAGTCCCCAGACCCCAATAAAGCAAAAAAAAAAAAAAAAAGCGCATTTCAGGGTGGCCTTTTATTGTGGGCAGTCTAAGGCACACCTGTGCACTGGTCATGATGTCAGATCAGCATCTTGATGTGGCACACCTGTGAGGTGGGATGGATTATCTCAGCAAAGCAGAAGTGCTCACTATCACACATTTAGACAGATTTGTGAACAATGTTTGAGAGAAATGGTAATATTGTGTATCTGGAATGAATTTTAGATCTTTAAGTCCATCTCATGCGTTTATATTTTTGTTGAGTGTAGTAAAAACAGCACTAAGCTAACAGTACACTTTTGATAATATATGTAAGAATAGAATATATGTATATATGCAAATTTACTAACAATAACTGTTAAATTGTTAAAGTTAGGGGGTAAGATAAATACATATACATACTAATTTACAGTTTTCTAGTCAAATGTATGGAGTGTTTTCAGTTTGAGAGAAGGATTCGACATAAATATGCAGGGTTTGTATGTTAAACATGTGTGAATGAAACACAACTCCACGTTTGTTTGTGATGAGGAAACAACATTATAACATAAATGAGAGAATAGCGTATGGGCCCTTTAAAGACACACTGCATATTTTCAGCACATGATTCTACGGATATAAAGTTAAAACCTTACTTCCAAACATTCTCCATAGTGATAGATATGTTTTATGCCATACTGTAGAATATTATAGGCCTAGCCAAAGAAACAACATTTCCATGGAAACAAGTTGGACGAGATCCTCCTAGAGGCCAAGTAAGAGTCAGGCTCGTGGAGATGCAAGCCCGCTCACAGTAAGGATGCAGGTTTTTCAATGCAACACATCCAGAATGAATGCTTTTATGTTTTTGGCTAAAATATTACAAAGACGGGCTTTAACTCCAGCTCACCAAATTACTACAGGATTAGGATGTTTATCTGAAATACCAGAGGTGTGAGTAGGAATCAGGGAATTTCTCTAACAATGAAAAAATAATAAATTGATAGTGTGGTTAGCTAGTCATAAGATCAACAATCTCAAAGCTGGACACAGGGCCCATATTACGCCATTTTCTGATATAGTTTGCTATAATGTCATTTTCTCATCACCTCAAACCCCTCATTCCTCCTTGTGATGTCATGTAGTGATATAAACTACCACTCCATGACATCACAAGGTGGAACATTTTGAGCTTTGGAGATGTAGACAGACTAAAAGTTTACTCAAGCATGTGTGAATGAAACAAAACACAACTCCAGGGATGTTTCTGAGGAGGTAACAACATTCTAACACCACTAAAAGCTCACAAGGGTCAATTTTGCGTAACATAGAACCTTTAAGGAGGGCTGATGGTTTGATTCTTAATTCCCTTCCTTCATTAGACAACACAATTTAGCTTTCTCAGTACTGTAGAGGTGTGAGATTCCAGGAGAAAATACATAATGTCCAAATGCAAATATTACATTCAGATTAGGAGTCTCATTAACGCCTTTATCAGAGACCCATCAGGCTGCTGGTCTAATGTGTTCACACTTACTCAGACTGTCCTCAGAGCCAAAAGGACTAAACCAGGACTAAACCAGGACTAAACAAAAAAGTTCAAAGTCAGCTTTATTGTCAAAAATCATATGTACAGGTTGCACACAGGATTTGAAACTGCAGCGCTCCCTAGGCCCACAGTGAACATAAAACATCTGATAAACAAGATGAACACAATGACTAAAACATCACATATACTCGTAGCAAAAGTACAGTAAACTTGTATATAACACAAATAGGTAAAACACACAATGTGTGGCATAATAAAGCTCTAATGGTGTCATTTAAGCAGCAGTGTCAGTGTCCTTTAAGTGTAATTTAAGCAGCAGTGTCATTTAAGTGTCATTTAAGCAGCAGTGTCAGTGTCCTTTAAGTGTCATTTAAGCAGCAGTGTCATTTAAGTGTCATTTAAGCAGCAGTGTCAGTGTCCTATAAGCGTAATTTAAGCAGCAGTGTCATTTAAGTGTCATTTAAGCAGCAGTGTCAGTGTCCTTTAAGTGTAATTTAAGCAGTGACACTGGGGGAGGGAGGGCAGGGAGAGAGTTCAGCATCCTGACAGTTTGGTGGATGAAACTGTCTTTCAGTCTGTTGGTTTTTGCCCTGAGGCTCCTCAGTCTCCTTCCTGATGGCAGCAGACTGAAGAGGCCAGGACTATATCCAGATAATCTTCAAAATCTACAGATCAATGCATCAGTAATCTAAAGAAAAACTAATTCTTTATACACACACTCAATATGAGATTTATTGCAACTTAATATGAATGTTAATGGATGTAATTATCAAACTGTAAACAAGGCAATTATTTAACCAGGAGGTGTTTTATTATATTTTATGAGGTATTAACTTCTAATACATTCCATTCCATGAACATTCCATGAACATGTTACTGACATCCAAAAAACAATCTTAAACACACGGATGTCCATGCTTCACTCTTGCACTTTACAAATTGCACCTTCACTTGTTGCACCTTACATATTGCACATTTCATTTTTAACTACACCAGCTACCAAGAAGAGCTACCTCGAACTTTCCTTCTTGTTGGAAGCGTATATGTTTACCTGTATGGCTTATGTCTATTTATTGTTGATTTCTGTATACACTTCATGTCCATGAGTGTAGCTGTGTGTGTGTGTGTGTGTGTGCGTGCGTGCGTGCGTGCGTGTGTGTGTGCTTGCGTGTGTGTGTGTGTGTGTGTTTAGTTTAAATTGCTCATTTGGTGTCTGGTGAAACTCAGTTTCAGTCCTCTGTGTAATGCCTGTTACATAGTGAATTGACAAAAAAGTACACTTTGACTTTGACATACAGTGGTACCTCACCTTACGAAAGACCCAACAAACGAAAATTCCAAGTTACGAAACGCCTTCACGTAAAATTTTGGTCTCTAGATACGAAAGAAAATTCAAGTTACGAAACGCGAAATCTCAAAAATTCAAATAATGCGCGCTCAGCCACACACATTATACGCTTTTCTCAGACTGGATTTAAACTTTTCTCACATTTGTCTCTCGTTTAAACACTCAAACTTTCATAGATTTTCAACAAAATGTATTAATAGTGAAGTGTGGGGGGAAAGGGGGAGGGGGGAGAAGACTGCGCGCGGACACGTGTGTGATAGCGCAGCATGACCCGGCGCGGGGCTGTGCCTCCTCTAGACCAGGTCTAAACCAGATCTAAACCAGGATTAAAGGAAAAGTAATGTTATTTTACAATCTGAGCCTTCTTTCGGTAATAAAACAAGTCGTTTGACTCACCCATATCACGTTCATGTAATTTGGAGCTGTTTGAAGAAAGTTATGTTGTGGCGTTTCTGTTAGCATTTGTTAGCATTTGTATTCGGGGCATTACTTTGCGGTCTCCAAATAACACAAACTTTAGCACTTTTCAAATCATAGAAGCCCGATGTCTTAATGAAAAATTTCGTTTGAAGCAAAAGTGGCCTGTAATCCGAGATTTATCCATAGTTTTCAGCTTTGCGTTTCCTGTTTGGGTCCCGGGAGCTGATAGCACAGTCCGCGCATGCGCACTGGCGTCCTCATCTACTCGAAACTATGGCTAAATCTCAGATTACAGGCCACTTTTGCTTCAAACGAAATTTTTCATTAAGACATCGGGCTTCTATGATTTGAAAAGTGCTAAAGTTTGTGTTATTTGGAGACCGCAAAGTAATGCCCCGAGCAAATGATACAGCACCATGTTAAGAATACGGGATCATTACTAGAACAGAACGGCTCAACATAAGTTCTGCGATACTGCTCCAATTGACAGAAAAATGCTATGGGTGTGTAAAACTACTTGTTTTATTGCCGAAAGAAGGCTCAGATTGTAAAATAACGTTACTTTGCCTTTAAACCAGGATTAAACAACCGCGGCTCTTGCCTGTGTTCGTTCATGCGCTCAGACTCCCCTCCTCGCTGCTCGCCTCAGCCGTGACTCGTAAGGTACACCGGCAGAGCTAGCACGAAACCAGGAAATAGACCCGCACGCGGTGGTTTAATCCTGGTTTAGACCTGGTTTAGATCTGGTCTAGAGGAGGCACGGTTTGAGCACGGGTCTCATGCTCGCAGCCCCGCGCCGGGTCATGCTGCGCTATCACACACGTGTCCGCCCTCCCCCTTCCCCCCACGCACGCAGTCGCTGCTCGCCTCAGCCGTGACTCGTGAGGTACACCGGTGCTGCTGCTAATAGCAGAGCTAGCACGAAACCAGGAAATAGACCCGCACGCGGCGCTTTAAACCTGGTGTCCAGTCCTGGTTTAGTCCAGGTTTAGTCCTGGTCCAGTCCAGGTATAGACCTTGTTTAGACCTGGTTTAGTCCACGTTTAGTCCTGGGTCTACAGTCTCTTAGCCAATCAGGACGCAGAACACAGTGTTACACTATAAAAAAAAGTTACACTATAAAAAAAAAAACTTGGAACGGGGCCTTGGAACGAATCAGGCTTTTTCCATTGAAATAGCTAATCAACTTACGAAAAATTCACGTTACGAAACCACTTCTGGAACGAATTAATTTCGTAAGGTGAGGTACCACTGTATTTAGATCGCCATGTTATCTTTTATTATTAGAAAATGCTATATTCACCGAAAACAAAGTATTAATATACGTTTCACTTTCATTGCTAATGCTCTGAGTCTTTGCTCCCTTTGCTCTCCTTGTTAAGTCGCTCCCCCTTCAGAGCGCTATCACAACACAATCACCATCAGCGTGCATCCCACTAATGAAGCTACCACACATCAGGTTTGTGGGGTTGTTGTGTACAGTTTTGTATCATGTTATCCATGCATGTATCAGCTAACCGTAAGAAGGGTTTGAACAGGGCCCAGGAGAGAACGCTAAATTACTTAAACTTGAATGGATGGCCTTTTTATTTTACATAACACCCCTCTTTAAATCAGACCTATGTAAAATAAACTTTTCAAACCTTTTAACCATGTCATAGTTCCTCCTTCTCGCTGATCCTCTCAAAGTTGTCTTTGGAGTGATTCGTGCATGTTTGAGTCATCTTTAATTACTTATTCAGAACGCCATTTTACCGATCAATCCCTGTTTTCACCACTACCAGCCTACGCCCACATTGATGATACACATAGGATTTGGCAACAGGTCAAAGTTTGTTTTACAAATGATGAAAAAAAAACAAATCAGATACTTGTGACGCGTAGCTGTCCATAGGAGGGGCCAACAGCTACACAGCTCTTTGTTGTGATGACAGTTACAGCGACGTCAGCTCCCACTGGGCATCGAAGTGAGCGGACTTGTTTATTTATTAAGTCGTTTTAGATCAATATTGATTTAAAATGTGCAAATTATAACCACCAATTAGAACCATGGTATCTTAGATTATAACCGTAAAGCAAATACAAGCACAACAGGTCTTCTTTGCAAACAACTGAATGTCATTATTTATATTAGAACCTGCCGTACAGTCTACACCACTTCAAACATGCGAGGAAATGCGAGGGATTCTTTAAGTCTCAAACTTTAATCCTTACGGACTTCTTATACTTTTGTGCTGAACAGAATTCTATCAGACATCTCATCACAATGCCATAGAAAAATGCATTTATACTAGTATAATTTTCCTCAAAAAGTCTGAGCCCTAACCACCATTACTACAAATTATTTCAAGATCCACTCCCTTTCTTTTGTCTCATCTCCTATTTTGTTTGGAGGGCAAGTTTATTTGTATAGCACAACTTTAAAACACCAGTACCATTCCCAGGGCCGGCCCAAGCCTTTATGGGGCCCTAAGCAGAATTTGATTTGGGGGCCCCCTAGCAGTGTTGTGCACGTTACATTGAAAAAGTAATTAGTTACAGTTACTAGTTACTAACCCAAAAAAGTAACTGAGTTAGTAACTGAGTTACTACACTATAAAAGTAACTAGTTACCTAGGAAAGTAACTAATGTGTTACTTTTTTTTTTATTTAAAAAATGTCAAATAATTTGGATTTTTTTTTTTACAGTGCATTATCCAGCTTTTGCTGCTTGGCTGACGTGGCTCCGTCACCGTGGCCTTCATTGTTAACGGCACCGAGCATGCGATTATCATCATGGGGCCTGCTGGGGGCCACTAGTTTAACAGAAGCGTGCGCCGTCGAGAGATGCTTCATTAAATTCGAGTTGCTTATATTGGACGTGGACAAAGTCTTTGGTCTTTGACACAATGTGCACGTAACATGTAGGTTTTTACCTTTTACCTCGACGAGGTTAAAATACTGCCTATACTTCTGTCTTCGACTCGGGACTCGCCATATGACACGGGGTGTGTGTATTGTGTGTGCGCGCTACTACTGTGTGCTGGGATTGTGTGTAGAACCCGCCCACTGGGTGTCTCTGGTTGGCTCAACATGAAATCTTACTCTGCTTTAGCCAATCATCATTACTTATCCCGCCCTTACCAAAGGGAGAAAAAAAATTCCCCTGTGCCTATGCGAGTCGCGCACATGATGCCAGTTTCAAAATGAGCAGGTTCAGTAACGCGGTAACGCGCCGTTTAGTAACGGTAATTGAGCTCCTTTATTTTAAAAGTAACGCGTTACAGTATTAGTTACTGTCAACAGTAACGGCGTTACAGTAACGGCGTTACAGTAACGCGTTATTAGTAACACGTTACAGCACAACACTGCCCCCTAGTCACAATTTTTCCCGAGTACCGGGGGGGGCACAATTGGTCTTGGGGGCCCCCTGGTGGCGTGCGGGCCCTAATCGGCCGCTTAGTTCGCTTATCCCTTGGGCCGGCCCTGACCATCTCTGTAACGAGTAGAGACAAAGACAGTTTTCTCTTCTTTAAAAACAAGATTTAAATTTCCACAGATGGCAAAGCACTTCCAAAATGAGTATATGTATTTATGTTACACAGGTCCTAAATTATGCAATATCAACTCTTCCATCCATCCATTTTCTTCCGCTTTCTCCGTATTATGGGTCGCGGGGGCAACGTTCCAGACAGATCCATTGCCCAGATCACAGCGCGCCGGCCCTCATGGATCCCCCCGCGGGTGGTGGGTCCATAGGAGGACAATATCAACTCTTGTGAGCTTTAAGTCATTTTAACATTAACATATGTTAACATTTTAACATATGTTGTTACCTCCTCAAAAACATACCAGGGCTGAAATCATCCAAATTATTCTTGTTACGGTGTATGGAGTTTAAAAACACAGTGGAGCACTTCTTGTATCACCACATGACACCACAAGGAGGAACAGAGAAGAACTCAGCCTAAATATGCAGGATTTGTGTGTTAAACTTGTGAATGAAACAAAACACAACTCTGGGTATGTTTGTGATGAGGAAACAACATTATAACACCGATCAGAAAACAGCGTAATATGGGACCTTTTAAAAATGTTTAAACTAATTCATAATGGCATTAATTCATACAGTACACATATTTTCTACCACAGGACTTTTTTGATAATGTTTTGTGATATACTCATCACCATAGCTTTCATTTTAGAACTCAATTCTCACAAAATGTCACTAATTTTATAGATCCTCTCCCCTCAAACCAATCATCCTAAAATACTATACTTATTCTAAACCCCACAAAGTCTTGTATTTTCTGTATTTCCCAGAGTTCAGTGGGAATGAGGGAGAACTGTTCTAATCTGCCTCACCACACTTCCTCAGAAGAATGACCTTTTACCATCTCAATACACCCTGACGTACTTTAACCGCTATTGTACAACTGCTACAATAAACTACTACTACTACTACTACTACTACTACTACTACTATTACTACTACTACTACTACTGCTACTACTACTACTACTACTACTACTATTACTACTACTACTACTACTGCTACTACTACTACTACTACTACTATTACTACTACTACTATTCCTATTACTACTATTACTACTACTACTACTACCACTACTACTACTACTATGACTACTACCACCACTACCACCACTACTACTACTACTACTACTACTACTACTACTACTACTACTACTACTACTACTACTACTACTACTACTATTACTACTACTACCACTACTACTACTACTACTATGACTACTATTACTACTACTACTACTACTACTACTACCACTACTACTACTATGACTACTATGACTACTATCACTACTACTACTACTACTACTACTACTACTACTACTACTACTACTACTATTACGACTGCTACTACCACTACTACTACTACTACTACTATGACTACTACCACTACTACTACTATTACTACTACCACTACTACTACTATTACTACTATGACTACTATCACTACTACTACCACTACTACTATTACTACTATGACTACTATTACTACTATTACTACTGCTACTACCACTACTACTACTACTACTATGACTACTATCACTACTACTACTACCGCTACTACTACTACTACTACTACTGCTACTACTAAACAAACAAACAATATTTATAAGGCGCTTTTCATACAAAATTGTAACACAAAGCGCCTTACAGTGGTCAAGGATTAGAAGATTGACCTTTATTGATCTCGCCCTTTATTGATCTCGCACAGGAGAAGTTGTTTTTATATTTGACCCGGGGACTACTACTACTACTACTACTACTAATCCATTACCAGAGTTGTGAAGTAAGTAACTGAATATATAATCTGAATACTATTTTTAAATAACTGTATTCCAGTACAGTTACATTCATTTGATGGTATTCCGAATACTTTTACTTTTCTAAACTCAAAGTTATACGTTATGGTACTTGATCGTGTATATTAAGATTCATCCTGCACATTACTGATGAGAAATACAGATAACACTGCTGTGGTGGTGGTGCATGTGTGGTTTACCAAATACTTCAGACAGTTACAGTGAAACAAATATAAACCTGTGTCTATTCTAGGTTGCGTCTTTAAACTAGAGCCTAATTTAAATGTGACTCGGTGTATTCTAAGTATTCAGAATACAGTATTGAACCATGTATCAGATTGCGTTACAAAATACTTTTTAATGCACGTACTTAGTATTCTGTATCTAAATACATAAATACTACAAAGATAACTGCAAAATGTATTACCAAAACAGAATAGGCAGGAGCTGGAGGAGACACATCCCACAAGACAAGAAGTCATCATTTATAATATAATAAATTGTGTATTACAATTGACTGTTTTGGGCTCAATTTTATTTAATAATGTCTCTAGCACTGTATTTTGTAATTATAGCTCCTTAAAAGGTACTTCACCAGCACTTTAATGTCAAATGTAAATGTAAACTTATATTGTGTGTTGTGTGAGGTCTTGTTTGTTGTGACCAGGGAAACTTCTCAGCTTGGACCTCTGCCTGATCTTTAGCTAGAACCATAAACTGTGTATATTCTTTTTATTTGTATGACTCTAATGTCAATATAAAATGTACGCATCCAACAACTGAGCCCTGCCTGGGACTAACGCACCACCAGGACAGATATTGGGAAAGATTGTGATATACAATATGGTTGTTACGTACTGTGATGATGATAATAATACTGCAATATACTGTATACATGCTGAACAAATTGTCATATTGTCACTATAGTCATAGTCTGGCCAGAAAGTCACATGTTTGAACTTTTATTTATACAAAGTTCTTCTGTAGCTCCCTGAGAGTTAAATAACATCAGGTATCAGCAGATCCTTAAAGCTATAGTATTGAGATCAGTATCGAAAATGAAGAATGGAAGATTTATTTGTCATTGTAAACAACAAAAAGACTTGGAAATGGACGGGTCCATGGACCTTAAAGGGATAGTTGTTGTTGTTTTTTTTAATGTGAATCTGTATGGCATCCTCTTCAGCAGTGTCGTGCATTAACACTGACTTACCCCTGACAGTGTCCTCTGAGCCGAGTTCTGCCCCGGTTATGGCGCTGATGAAAGCAGGTCCGGTAAGTTAGCGGGGACAGTTAATAAAGCTTGTTTTTCTTCTCAAAACAATATTTGTCCAAATAGTGATATATTTGCGTCAGAAAACAGTTGCACACTCGACTCGAGAGAAAATAGCACCAATATTGTTTTGAGAAGAAAAACGAGCTTTATTAACTGTCCCCGCTAACTTACTTTCGTCAGCGCCAGAACCGGGGCAGAACTCGGCTCAGAGGACACTGTCAGGAGAAAGCCAGCGTTCATGGACGACACTGCTGAAGAGGATGCCATACAGATTCACATTAAAAAAAAACGAACTATCCCTTTAAAGCAGTCGACATGGGGAGCTAACATCCCACCTCTCTCTTCAGTGACACAAGAACATAAACAGAATAGGAAATGCAGATACAGTCATAACAACAGTCACAAACACATACGACAGTGGACCGTTTACATAAGGCGTCTTTTTGTTTGGAAAACCTTACGGGAGGGTGGGAGGGGGGCAAGAGTACAAGAGTGGAATACAGAGAATATTTGACAAACTGAGGCGTAAAACTATGTAAGAAGGGCAGAGTGTTTTTATAAATTCTGTAAGCTCGATCAATGCATCTCTACTTAATTATTTTTATTTTTTTTACTTTTTAACATTTTTAACTTTATGCTGAAACTAAACTGTGCATCCATCAATTCACTAGTTAAAAACTAAACCAAAACAAAACCTAGATTAAATGAAGGCTATATTAGAAATTTAGGACTTAATATTACATTTCTGTCAGCTGTTAAGCCTTGATATTATTGCAATATATTTAGTGCGCTGCGACATCAATACTTTTGCAATATAAACACACTAAACACTTGGTCATCACATTGGTCTAGTAATGATTTGAGTGTTTCATGGAAAAACCTGCGCTTGTACTTGCACAATCAATGAATGAATGAATGCGGACTCAGTTATTCTGGCCTGCGGTTAATTAGTGCTGAAGAGTTCCACAGAGATAAGAGCCATAAACCTGATAACTTCCACAGACCCACACTGGACTGAAGATAAGATCTACTGTGGGCCTGAGGCGGGTCCATAAACACAGGCAGGGTGTCCACTCTGCCGCCTCTATTCAACTATTAGTTTGAATCATGTAGTTGTTTACAGTAGTACATGTCGATCCATTCATCACAACTATAAAGGTGTAGAAAGAAAGTGAGTGGACAACACACTGGAATATCTTGGCACAAGCTGAAAGGGTCCCTCATTCAGACACTGGATGAAGTTATATGGACAGCTAAATGAGAGCAAATCAGAAATAACCATAGGGCATAAAACTGCCAGACTAACTTTAGACCTGGGCTTCACCAGGTCTAAGGTAAGTCCATAAAGATGTAGTGTAGTTCTTGTTTAGTGAAAAGTGTGTTCGCAGTGATAGACAGAAGGGAATAGTCTGCGAGAATACAGGAACTGACTGGGAAGCACACAAAGGCTGTAGGGCGCACTGTGCAGGTAGCCTACAGCAGCCGAATGAAAAGAACTACACTTCAAAACAAGACAAACAAGACAAAAACTACTTTAACCGGCCCCAGCTCTGATCTTACCCCAAAGTACTGATGAAGCCATTGACAGAGCCCTCCGCGAACAGAGACACAATGTCTCCGATGTGGAGGAAGCTGGAGGCGGACTCGGACATCCTGCGGGCCGGGGCAGGTGGTCCTCAGGTGGGCTCAGCTCCGAAACATTCCGCTGCAAGCTCCAGACTCAGAAACACGCGAACAAGTGGCCCGTGACGCGCAGGTTTAGTCCTCCAGTGTGGTGTGGTCCTTGAAAAGGACTCCTGCTGTGTCCAAACGCGCGTCAACGGCTGTGCGCAAAGGCGGTGCGTCTCTCCCGGAGTCCTGCGGGTCCGGAGTGAGTGCGCGCGCTCCCGTGCGGAGTAGGGGTGTGTGCACGTACAGACACGCGCTCGCGTGAGGTAAAATGAAGAAAAAGTAAAGTGAAAACCCGGAAGTGGAACAAGTGCGAGAAAAGGCGGATTCACACACGCCTCAAGAAACAACACGAGGAGGAAGTTAGTTACACCCGGGCAGGTCCTGCTTCGGACCTGGTTCAGTTCTGGTGTAGGATCTAATGCCTATTTGCCCATATTCCTGCTTTAGCCCATAGTGTAGACTTGGTTGAGTCTTTTTTAAGACCTGTATTCCTTGTTCCCGGTTCAGCCTTAAATAGTTGAGGTCCGGATGATACGGTCAGTGTGTAGAGAGGATGATAAGTGACATTTTCATCTATAGGTGATGCAGACATTTTTATCTCGATAAGAAGAGCACCCCTCCTCAGAGCTGCAGCTCACAGCTGACTTTTGTATTTATTAGATTTTGAACATAACGAGGGTTAGACATGATTACAGGAGCATTCAGCTTGGAGCAGACAGCACAGGCGCCATGCAGAAGAATTATTTGTATTATTTCAAATAATTGAATAACATTTTCTAGTATGTTCTTGTTATTTTGAGTATAGGTCTATTACAGTTACAAGTGAAAGGAAACTATACATCTTATAGGCAAAAACAGAACAGTTGAAGCTATAGAAATGATAAAGTAATTTATGGTAGTACTGTAATAGTCTATTAGCAGCAGGCCTAGCCACTTCAGCTGCTGTAGAGTATCTGAATGTGATGTTTTTCATGTATTCACAGTGTTTCTTTGTTTCAGGTTCTATATGTGTGCTCTGCTGTCTTCTTGGTTGATCTTGTAGCTAAATAAACAGGCTGCTGGGGTTTTGTGCAGGGCTGGACTCAGAACCAGTTTGGAGATCAGGAACCGGAAGAACTTACTGCACCAGAAAATCCTCCTTCCATTCTCCTGCTACTAGACTGTGTACTACTACTACTACAACTACTACAGGTTATCTGAGCTGTCAATCACTGTACAAGCTAATACTACAACTAACTCCAGCCACTAAACGCTGCAGCAGTGATGGAAGAAGTACAGTGGTACCTCACCTTACGAAATTAATTCGTTCCAGAAGTGGTTTCGTAACGTGAAAAATCCATAAGTTGAGTAGCTATTTCAATGGAAAAAGCCTGATCCGTTCCAAGGTTGTTGTTTTTTTTATAGTGTAAAATTTTTTTTATAGTGTAACGTGTTCTTGACGGGCTAAGAGACTAGACCAGGACTAAAAGAACGTGGAATAAACCAGGTCTGGCCAGAACTAAACCTGGATTGGACCTGTTATTATTATAACATGGCAGTGCCGTTGGAGGAGCGCGGTGCTCGGTGTTCGTGTCTGCGCACCTTTAAGAGGCTGAGAAAGACGCTCTTTCAGCGGGAATAAGAGCGGGGCGGGGCGAGCTCTGCTTCTATCTGACCTCCAGAGCCGGGGGGCCGACACTGTGAGCTAACAGGCCGCTCTATCGGCGGGCAAGACCGCGGGGTCTCGCTCGGGGTGGGCTCTGGTTCTCTCTGACTTCCAGAGCGCGGCTCACACTGTGAGCTGTGAGCCGCGCGGGCTCGGCCCCGAGGAGGAGGCACGCGGCGCCGCAGCTCAATCCCGCAGCCCCGGTGTAGCGCGGCCTTGCGCCGTATCGACGTTTTGATCCTTCGATGTCGGCTCTTCCTATCATTGTGAAGCAGAATTCACCAATTCACTAAGGAAACGTGAGCGGGGTTTAGACCGTCGTGAGACAGGTGAGTTTTACCATACTGTGTTGTTGTGTCTCCGCTTCCATCGCACGTTCGGCGGCGCTATATTGAGCCGTGTCCCCCCCAACACATTTCATTGAAAATCTATGAAAGTTCGAGTGTTTAAACGAGAGAGAAATGCGAGAAAAAAGTGTAGAATGTGTGTGGTGAGGCATTTACAGCCCTAAAACATGTAGAACAATTGCCAAATACAAAGATGTCCTACCTCGTGGACCTCTCCCACTGCGGGCCACCTCTGGAACCTAACCCCGTGTGTGTTGATAAAGTGTATTTACGTTTCGGGCCTGCATCTGAGCGCGCATTAATTTATTTTTTGAGATTTGTTGTTTTTAAAGTGCTTTATAAATAAAGTTGGATTGGATTGGAGATTTCGCGTTTCGTAACTTGAAATTTCATTCGTATCTAGAGACCAAAATTTGACGTGAAGGCGTTTCATAACTTGAAATTTTCGTTTGTTGGGTCATTCGTAAGGTGAGGTACCACTGTACTTGGTTTTGTTACTTAAGTTAACTTACAGACACCAGGACAAAAAATACTCAGTTAAAATTAAAAGTATCACATGAAAAATCTACGTTGGTAAAAGTATTAAAGTATCTGTTTAAAAAATATACTTAAAGAGTAAAAAGTAAAAGTATTTCACACAGATTTTGAGATATAATAACACTTCAAATGTGGTGATTTTGATACAGATTTGTGCTGGGAAAAAATTAATCGAAGCTTTTTTTTGTTTGTTTTTATTTGTATATTTTTGTTTGCTCAAACTTTGAACGTGTTTGAACCGCTCCAGCCATTTCAGCAGGTCTCAAACAATAATAAAAACACTTACTTTTCAGTCCAGTTAAAAATGTAGTGGAGAAGAAAGTACAGAAGGCTGCTCTCAAATATAGTGAAGTAAAACGTAAAAAAGCATCCTCTTAAATTCTAATTATTTTACATCTTTTTACTTTTGCTTGTTGTGTTATTGACACAGATCCAAACTCACAAATAAAAATAAAATATTAGTAATATTAGTAGTAGTAATAATAAAATAAAAATACAAAACTTAATTTAGGACACAAAAAAAATGTTCCACTGGTTGGAATTCTGATCCAAGTCTTTTCCTCCTTACTTCCTCCATATATTTCCCTCTCTTTGTGCCTTGGCGTGATTGGTCGATTCCTCCGTGTCGTCATGGTAACCAGTCAGCTGTTCACTCCTGTTGTCATAGAAACCAAACAGAAACAACAAAACCACACATCAATTAAGATGACAGAACCAAAGAGGGGCTGCTTTTTCACACTTTCTGTCTGTAGTGGATACAAAGGGGACAGTAGTACACACGGGGCTGTTAAAAGTGCTTGGTGTTAGTTTTGGCGGCCTCTGGTGGTCACTTTTCCACAGCCTGTGACAATGTTCTTGATAATACAGTAACATGTGATTTACATTTGCCAATCTGAAGTTACTTTTACCATAGTAAGTAAGTAAGTCTTTATTCATAGAGCACTTTTCATACAATAAATGCAACACAAAGTGCTTTACAGTGACTAAAAGAACATGAAATGCATATGCAACCGCATGAAAAAAATAGAAAATGCAGATACAATCAGTAATAGTAGTCACATAGTCATTTGATATATATACAGTGGAACAATTTTACATGAGGTATCTCTTTGTTTGGAATACATTACAGAGTGGAAAACAGAATATTGACAAACTGAGGTGTAAGAAGGGCAAGTGTTTTATAAATACGTGTCATTGTGTTCTAGCCATAGTGAAACTATTGATTTGTGTAGATTCCTTCATTCTGAATAAACTAAAAATATATGACAAAAAATGATTTACAGTGGTACCTCACCTTACGAAATTAATTCGTTCCAGAAGTGGTTTCGTAACGTGAAAAATTCGTAAGTTGAGTAGCTATTTCAATGGAAAAAGCCTGATTCGTTCCAAGGCCCCGATCCAAGTTTTTTTTTTTTTTTTATAGTGTAACTTTTTTTATAGTGTAACATTGTGTTCTGTGTGTTTCTCACATTTGTCTCTCGTTTAAACACTCAAACTTTCATAGATTTTCAACAAAATGTATTAATAGTGAAGTGTGGGGGGAAGGGGGAGGGGGGAGAAAACTGCGCTCTGACACGTGTGTGATAGCGCAGCATGACCCGGCGCGGAGCTGACAGCAGGTCTAGACCAAGGTCTAAACCTGGACTGGACCAGGACTAAACCAGGACTAAACCAGGACTAAACCTGGTATAAACCAGGACTAGACCAGGTGGATTAAAGCAGCGAGGAGGGGACTGCACGCAGTCTGAGCGCATGAACGAGACCCATGCAAGAGCCGCGGGCTCCTCCTGGTTTAGTCCAGGTTTAGTCCTGGTTTAGTCCAGACCACCGCGGCTCCTCCTGGTTTAGTCCAGGTTTAGTCCTGGTTTAGTCCAGACCACCGCGGCTCCTTCTGGTTTAGTCCAGGTTTAGTCCTGGTTTAGTTCAGACCACCGCGGCTCCTCTAGACCTCTAGCCCACCGCGGCTCTTGCGTGGGTCTCGTTCATGCGTTCATGCGCTCAGACTGCGTGCAGTCCCCTCCTCGCTGCTTTAATCCACCTGGTCTAGTCCTGGTTTAGTCCTGGTTTAGTCCTGGTCCAGTCCACGTTTAGACCTTGGTCTAGACCTGCTGTCAGCTCCGCGCCGGGTCATGTGCGCTATCACACACGTGTCAGAGCGCAGTCTTCTCCCCCCTCCCCCTCCCCCCACACTTCACTATTAATAATTTTGTTGAAAATCTATAAAAGTTTGAGTGTTTAAACGAGAGACAAATGTGAGAAAAGTTTAAATCCAGTCTGAGAAAAGCATATGTGTGTGGCTAAGCGCGCATTATTTGAATTTTTGAGATTTCGCGTTTCGTAACTTGAATTTTCTTTCGTATCTAGAGACCAAAATTTACCGTGAAGGCGTTTCGTAACTTGAAATTTTCGTTTGTTGGGTCATTCGTAAGGTGAGGTACCACTGTATTTGATTTTAGATTTATAAAATACTCCAGCGTTCTCCATCCTTACATTGACATTACTTAAAAGCTTAAAGATAATTTATATGTTATATGTTATGCGCTCAAGTTGTATTCTGGTCTGGTCTATGGACAGATATTGGCGGAGGAGGACTTGGACTCGAGTCAGACTTGAGTCATTGAAATAATGTGATATTGTATCGTCAAATGTCTAACAATGATATTGGAGCCTCTCATAATAAATCGGATTACAAGCTCCCTCGCTTAAAGTGGTAGTTCCCTGGTTTTTAGGTACTGAGCCAACAAAATAATGATTTTGTTGGCTCAATACCTAAAAACCAGGGAACTACCATGATTCTTTTCAGTGCAGACTACACAAAGAAATGACTGCTGTGAAGCACTTTTAAATGAAATATTAATACATTCTTAGGATTGGGAGTAATGATTTGCACTATGGTCTTTTAAGGTATTTAAAAAGGAAATAGTTTAAAAGTAGTGCAAATGGAAAAATACAAGCTGTATTCACTACCTTGTTTTTTTAAAGACTTGAGATGACTTGAATCTCAAAACAGCAGACTTGGACCTGACTCGGACTCTGCCAAAGACTTGATACTTACTTGGGACTTGCAAAAGAACAACTCGATCCCACCTCTGGATATTTGTCTCTCCAGTCTCAGCTCGACTATCGACTCTCCACAGATCTGATTTGTGGTTTAATTTATACTGTGGAACACTCTAGACCTAAATTCACACCTAAATTCTGCGAAATGCATACAAATTAATGTTAAAAGTTTCAGGTTGTTCATAATATAATATTTTGGAAAAGAAAGAGTTCATCAAATAAAAAAGACTTCTGTAATAGATTTGCATTTCTCCGCACAAATATTTGGACTTATTGCTATTTTTGGGGTATATTTGCCATGAGTTTTCTGATCCGGCCCCTTTGGGATCAAAGTATGTTGGATACGGCCCCTGGACCAATATGAGTTTGACACCCGTGTTCTAGACAAAGCAATAACATTAATATGGAGACAAGCACGTAGCAAACCCTCCACTACAAATGTTACGCAGTACGCCTTTAGGTTTTCTCTCTTTTGATCCGAAGCCTTGTTCCTTCCTGGTATGTTGTAGCCGTGGTGAACTTGCATATTGTAGTGGTCATATATAGAATAGTGCGTCTAATATATGCATGTGTTTTTCTTGTACATGATGGTGGATTATGGAGCTCATAGTTCAGACACAGACAGCTGTAAAAACACTAGGCAAAACTAAAAATATCTGTAATAAGACGAGCTGGAGAAACCCTTTATCATTGGGACAGCTGAGATGTTTTGAAGGTGAGGTTAAGTGGATATGGACATGTGCAGAGGAAGGGTCTTTGGTATAGAAGGATGCAAAGATTATGGAGATTAACAAAACCAGCATCAGTGGCACCAGTCCTTTTTCTCTCTCCATCTCTCTGCACTCATCACTTCTTCTGAGTCTCTTGGAGTTTCCGTCCCTTTTATGGACCACCTCAAGCGCAGGTTAAATTTAGTCTGACAAAGCGCTGCCGACATTTTGAAAACATCAAGTTCAGAGTCAACAGAGAGGAGAGGAAGTCTAATTACCTTTGCAGAGCCAAAAATGGTGAAGAGACTCGCAGACACAAAAATGGGAAGTTCGAGGCGGATTCACACTAGAAAATGTATTAACTGAAATATTGCAGCTCTGCCTCACATACTTGAAGGTTCTATTATATTAAACAAAACTGACTCTTGTGAGCTTTAAAGGAAAATTAATGTTTTTTTACAATCTGAGCCTTCTTTCGGCAATAAAACAAGTAGTTTTACTCACCCATAGCAGTTTGGTGTCAACTGGAGTGGTATCGCAGAACTTATGTTGAGCCGTTCTGTTCTACTAATGATCCTGTATCCGTTAGCGTGAGTGCTCTGGGCATTACTTTGCGGTGTCCAAATAACACAAACTTTAGCACTTTTCAAATCACAGAAGATCGCTGTGTCAGGGTAGACTTTTAGTGGATTCCAAAACGCCCTGAAACCCGATATCCAGCTATAGTTTCATTTGATGACGTCATCAGAGAGGACAGTGCGCATGCGTGAACTCAGCTGTTTTGTAAACACCGCTAGTCCGAAAGAAGCTAACACCGCTCTGAACTTTACTTTTCTGTTGCGATATCGGGTTTCAGGCCGTTTTGGAATCTACTAAAAGTCTACCCTGACACAGCGATCTTCTGTGATTTGAAAAGTGCTAAAGTTTGTGTTATTTGGACACAGCAAATCAGTGCCCCGAGCACTCACGCTAACGGATACGGGATCATAGAAGAACAGAACGGCTCAACATAAGTTCTGCGATACTGCTCCAATTGACACCAAACTGCTATGGGTGAGTAAAACTACTTGTTTTATTGCCGAAAGAAGGTTCAGATTGTAAAAAAAACCGTTAATTTTCCTTTAAGTCATGTTAGAATGTTGTTACCCAAAAACATAAAACATACCTGGAGTTGTGTTTTGTTTCATTCACATGTTTGAGTAACACTTTATTATTAATCTGTCTACATCTCTACATGGTGTTCTGTTCCACCATGTCATGTAGTCGTAGTTTTCAAGTTAATACCGACCTTTACCTTTACTTCTTATTAAGGTGTATGGAGTTTAAAAGTTTTAAAACACAGTGGAGCACTTCCTTTATTACCTCATGACATCACAAGGTGGAAAAGAGTATTTTCAGTTTGACAGAATAACTTTGAAAGCCTAAATATGCGGGGTTTGTGTGTTAAACGTGTGTGAATGAAACAAAACACAACTTCAGATATGTTTTTGATGAGGAAACAACATTATAACAGATCAGAAAATTGTGTAATATTGGCCCTTTAACGCCCATACTTATCACCCATACGCTCACTGTTAGTAATCCAGAACTCCTCCATGTTTTTTAAGTCCTTTCATTATACCCACTGTGGTATATAGCATATATTTTTGTTAGCTACATAACCATTGACTCGCTAAGATAGTCAAGAAGTACTAATAGCATGCAATAATAGTACATGGTAAAAAAAAAGTGTTGCAAAAAAAAGTGCAAGGGAAAAAGTAAACAATATAATTTAAAAAATATGTAATAAAATATAATAAAATACAAAGGTACATTTAGGATTAAATAAGGTGTAAGTAGAGTATTTCACAGATCGCACATAATGATCGCACATAGTGTAGTATAAGTATTGCACATGGGTTATTGCACAGGTTATTGCACAGGTTATTGCACAGGTAACAGTAGCATTTACAGTGAGGTAGTGACATACATGATACATTCATATAGAGCAGCAGCAGTAAACATATGATATGCATTACAAAAAGTATGCATGGCACTCATACACAAATAAAAGGCCATTGTTCATTGTTTTTAAGACATTTCATACATGATTATAATCAAATCGAAAATCGCAGGTTGAATGGAGGCAATTAGTAAATCTCACAAAGGCTGCGTTTAAAAGTACAGTGGTACCTCACCTTACGAAAGACCCTATATACGAAATATCCAAGTTACGAAATGCCTTCACGTTAAATTTTGGTCTCTAGATACGAAAGAAAATTCAAGTCACGAAACGCGGAATCTCAAAAATTCGAATAATGCGTGCTCAGATGCGTGCCCCGCTGTTATCCCCGCTCAAAAAGCGGGGGAAACACGACTCGCGAGGAGCACGGCACCACGCGAGGAGCACGGCACTGCGCGAGGAGCACCCCTAGTCCTGGTCTGCACGACCGGCACCGGGGCTGCGAGCACGAGATAGAACCGCGGCGCCCGGACCGCGTCCTCTGGAGCCCGAGCCACAAACCAGCCGCACGAAACCAGCAAAGAGCGGCACGTGGTGGTTTAATCCTGGTTTAGTCCAGGTCTAGACCTGGTCCAGTCCAGGTTTAATCCAGGTCCAGTCCAGGTTTAGACCTGGTCTAGACCTGGTTTAGTTCTGGTCTAGACCTGGTTTAGTTCTGGTCTAGACCTGGTTTAGTCCACGTTTAGTCCTGGTCTAGTCTCTTAGCCAATCAGGACGCAGAACCAGTGTTACACTATAAAAAAAAATCTTACACTATAAAAAACAACAACCTTGGAACGAATCAGGCCTTTTCCATTGAAATAGCTACTCAATTTACGAAAAATTCACGTTACGAAACCACTTCTGGAACGAATTAATTTCGTAAGGTGAGGTACCACTGTACCATAATTTCCTCCAAAAACAACAAAATAGCAGGTCTTTTTCTGTGTAAAAACAGCTGAGATCTGTGCAAGTGCGTTCTGAAATGTCATTAGTTTGTTAGTTTCTTGGCCTATTTGAGTATTTCTGTCTCTGTGTAAAATGTGAACTTTCAACAGAATGCCTTAAAACAATCGCAATGCTTGTCAGCTAAATCATAATTAGATATTTAAGATTTATAAGGTCCTTCTTTGAGTATTTGTATTGAATAAGCCTAAATTGAGTGAGTGCAGATCTGTTTGTGTCCAGCAGAGGACAGCATTATCACATAAACACACTCCTCTGCTGTTCTTTTATTTATTTGGGGCCAAATCTGAATTGAGACAAAAGATTCCTCCTCCTCCTCTCCCTCCTCACTTCCTTTTCCTATCAATTCTTTCTTGGTTCCTTTTCATTTCCCCCCTTTTTCCCCCCCTTATTTTAGACCCCACCCATTTCCTTCTCGGATTCAGTGGACCACTTTTTTTTTTCTTTTCTTTTTTTTTGTTTTTAGCTCAGTGAGGCCTGCTGCTCCTTTTAACTTGTTTTAGAATAAGATGCAGTGAAATAATTTTTATAAAATTGCTACTACAGTGACGTATCTCTGCTGTTATTACTAGTATTCCCACTTTAGTACTTTAGTCAGTATTTTACTTGTACATAAACATTTATATAATTATATCATATTTGACACCAGTCTCCTGCCATATTTACTACTTATTTGGAATTTATAATTACCATTTATATTGTTGCTCTTTGTTATTATTTTATATTGCAATGTGTGAGCTACTGTGTCTAAAAATTTACCTATAGTCCGATCAATAAAGTTTGTCTAACGCTAAGTCTATACTATTACCGTTAATAGTACATAGTTTAGTTAATTGAGTTAAAGTTGCTCCCCTATAGAGAAATACTACTGCAAATATCTGCATGTAAATAAAACACATGATTTATATAAAGATAAGATAAAATAAGACTTTATTGATCTCACACAGGAGAAATTCACTTGCCACATTAGCTCCAAAAGAAAATTAGAACAAAATTAAATTAATTAGAACAAAAAAAGTGCATATAGACAAGATAAGTAATAATAATAATAAGTAAATAAGAAAATAATAGAAAAATTGCATGTTTAGACTATATAGTGGTTAGACAGTCTGATAGCGGTGGGGATGAAGGATCTGAATTACTAATAATATAGGCCTGCTTTATAAATATTTAAAAAGTATTTTTCTTTTTTTCTTCTGACCAAAAACAAAAGCAGTTTGGGAAGGTCCTGTCCCTCATTAAAACCTCAATGGTTCTTTTGGAGGGCCCTACGTTCCCACGTGCATGTGAGAGCTCGTGTGTGTGTGTGTGTGTGTGTGTGTGTCTGTGTACGTCTTCACAAAGCGCCCATCGAGCCGTGTTCTGAGTGCCCCCAGTTCCCACAGACCCCTCCCCAAACGGAGCTCCAGCACGCACCCCAATCTGCGAACCACCACTGCCCACAAACCACAGCTCTATCTGGGACACAGGCTGGACGGACACCCCCTCTTTCTCTGGAGCTCCATCACCACTGCAGACACAGGTTTAGAGAAAGCTTGGAAAATCACATAATCTGGATAAAATTTCAGTATTTCAGTTGCTGTCTACTTTTGCGCAGGACATTTTGACAGAATTTACGGATTTATTGCTCTTTTTTTTTTTTTTTTTTGCACTTTTTGCAGCCAGATTTGGACTTCTTTGCCTTTTTATCAAACTTCAAGAAAAAATAATTTATTTTTAATGCAAACTGCTTCTGTTGCTGCTGCATTTATAAGCATTCAGAACACACTTTCGGAAAATGTTCTAACACTGAATGCTTCAACAAAAATATTTTTATCTCATTAAATGCAATAATTTAATCTTTGTAGCATAATGGCTCAGCTTTTTGTATCCTGGCTGTATCTTTCCGCCCTGCTTCTTGTTTATGAAGTGCACAGTGTTTCGGACCAGAGTAGAACCTCCTCTCACGTGAACCCAGACCAGGTGTGGATGGGGCAGTTCCCAGAGAACCCCATCTTGGAGATGTTTGACCTGGATATAGTGACGCCACAGCCTCAGGTGCAAGGGGCGGAGGAGGAGGACCAGGAGTCAGCCTTCGGTCAGCCCCTAGAGACACAGACTCCACCTGTGACAGTCTCCGCCTCCAACCTGAGCGTGCTCAATGAGACCACCCCAGAGCCAGGCTTCGGCAACCCGCTGTACCCGCTGATGGAGGGGTCCATTCTGGGTTGGGCCATGCTGGTGCTGGGGGTACTGGTGTTTGTGCTGGGGGTCGGGGGAAACATGGCGGTTATGTGTGTGGTGTGGAATAATTACTACATGAGGTCGGGGTGGAACTGCCTGCTCGCCAGTGTGTGTCTGTGGGACTTCCTGGTTCTGGTCCTGTGTCTCCTGGTAATTTTGCTGAACCAGCTCTCTGACCAGAGGATCCTCCCTGACATCACCTGCCGCATGGTGCCATATATGGAGGTGGGTAGGGCGCACATTAAATAAATGTCCCATTTTCTGCACCTCAAAACAGACCCGATGAAGCATTTAACTACAGACCTGAGTAAATCCTGAATCTGAGGCTTCCTCCTTCTGAACAGAAGAAAGAACTTAGCATCATATAAATCTCCCCTTTCTCCAGCACATTTTTGCAAGTTTATAAAATACAGTATAAAGCATCTATACGTTGGGCCAAAGCTGCTCTATTTCAATATTATTTCAAGTGTTCATTTCACACATCAGGAAGGAAAGGCAAACATTTGTATGTTCTCAGTTTGCTCCTGAACAGGATTTACATACGTATTTAAGAGATTCTGAATCTAAGGGGCACTTGGGAGTCCCGCTAAATAAGAAGGTTTGGAGGGGTCAGAGTCTGCTGTGTCCAGAGACCTGACTGTGATCTTCTCTGATCCTGTTGTTGGAGAAGGACAAACAGAAACAGTCTCAAAATTAGGGTTAACCTTTGTCAGACTTGAGGGTTTAATCCATTTTTAATGTTAGTGTGTGAGTATGTGAGTCTTGTTTAGTCCAATCAGAGCAGTTGTTCCTTCTGGGCTCTTTGCTTCTTGCAAGTGGCTTCCAGGAACAATCCAGATACAAACTTGTCAGTATGGCCCTTCTGTGTTCACTGTCACTGTTCAAGTGTTGACTCTGGGCCTGTCCTCCTTCACTCTCTGTGTTCTGTCTCTCTTTCAGGTGGTGTCTCTGGGCCTGTCCTCCTTCACTCTCTGTGTTCTGTCTCTCTTTCAGGTGGTGTCTCTGGGCCTGTCCTCCTTCACTCTCTCTGTTCTGTCTCTCTTTCAGGTGGTGTCTCTGGGCCTGTCCTCCTTCACTCTCTGTGTGTTCTGTCTCTCTTTCAGGTGGTGTCTCTGGGCCTATCCTCCTTCACTCTCTGTGTTCTGGGGATCGACCGTTTTCATGCCGCCACCTCCTCGGCAGCGTCTGATTCGTCGGGCAGGTCATGTGATGCGGGTCATGTTGAGAGCTGCAGGTCTGTTCTGTTCAAGCTTCTGTTTGTGTGGCTCACAGCACTGTCGTTAGCGTCTCCAGAGCTGTTCCTGTGGGAGCCCGGTTCCCTCACGCTCGTCAGCGGGCGAGTGGGCGATAGCTGCATCATCACCACGTCGTCTCCTCTGACGCTGCTCCTCCCAGACTCTCTGCACTCACTGCTGCTCCGTTACCATCGGGTGAGAAAGTGTGTTTCGCCCTGTGTGGCCTCAAAGCACTTTACAGCAAGGAACTATTCTCGTATTCACTCCGACGTGCTCATACATCAGTGTAGAGGCTCATTTGGAGACAAAACATCTTCCCCAAGGAACAAAATGACAGTAGTGTATACAGCAACAAAGTGTGTTGTGTCAGGGACAGGTGAGCTCTGACGTACAGGTGAAATCTAATGGACAGGCGAACTCCAATGGACAGGTGAACTCCAGGAATCAGGAATCAGGAATCAGGAAGGTTTTATTGCCATATGAGTGAACAGGTTCACAACATTAGGAACTTGCTTTGATACCTAGAGCGGACAGACACTCCGAGCACCAGGGCTGCCATTTGCGGCGCCAACTTGGTTGCAGAGTAGAAAAAGATGCAGTACAATCAATAACAATTTAACAACATGTAATGACAGAAAAACAATTGGAGATATAACATAAGGTGATCTTTTTTGTTGGTTACATAAGGAAGGATGTGGGGGGGGTCAGATTGGAAATCGATGAAGTTGATTGAACCGAGAGCAGAGGTCAGACCTTCTAAAGACAGTGAATTTCTACTATTATTTCTGTTTTCAGTGACAGTGTAAGAGTGTGTGCAATGTTTATGTAGAGTCCAGATAACAGATGGCCTTGGAAGTGTTCATGCAGGGAGGTGAAGTCAAAACACAGATAACCATTGGAGCCAAGACAAGATTTTCACAGGAAGACATAATAATAATAATCCAAGGGGTTAATTTAGAAATACATTTTTAGAGACTCAGGTAAATAATTTAGACTGAGCTCGGGTGCCAGACCCCCATCTTCATATCGCCATGAAGATTCATGAGAGATCTCATTAGTTCCTCTTGGCGCACAGACTGCGCTGCGTTGGCTTTACACAGTTCTGTCACCATCCCCGTGATGATATCCAAACGTCGAGACTCCAATGGACAGGTGAAGTCTAATGGACAGGTGAGCTCTGGCGGACACATGAAGTCAAAGGGACAGGTGAAGTCTGAGGGACAAGTTTCCTCTTAGGGACAGGTGAAATCTGACAGACATTTGAGCTCTGGTGGACAGGCGAGTTCTGGTGGACAGGTGAGCTCTTAGGGACAGGCGAGTTCTGGTGGACAGGTGAGTTCTGGTGGACAGGTGAGCTCTGGTGGACAGGTGAGCTCTGGTGGACAGGTGAGCTCTTAGGAACAGGTGAGTTCTGGTGGACAGGTGAGTTCTGGTGGACAGGTGAGCTCTGGTGGACAGGTGAGCTCTTAGGAACAGGTGAGTTCTGGTGGACAGGTGAGTTCTGGTGGACAGGTGAGTTCTGGTGGACAGGTGAGTTCTGGTGGACAGGTGAGCTCTTAGGAACAGGTGAGTTCTGGTGGACAGGTGCTCGTTGTTATGGTAGTCTCTAACCCCTGTCTCCTCTGTCCTAGGCCCGTTTATGGTGGTGTTTTGGATGTTACTTCCTGCTGCCAGTGCTCTTCACCGTCCTGTGTCAGATGGCGAGTCGCAACGTCACTCCGTCTTCCACTCAGAAGTCTCCTTTACGTCACCACGACGATGCGGCATCTAATCAGCGCAGGGCTTTGGAGCGGCAGAGGAATGGCGCCCTCCTGTGCGTGTGTGTGGTGTACGCTTTGTGCACCGGGCCAGAACACGTGACCAACATCGCCTTGACAACCGCCCACATCATCGTCACCCCAGAAATGGCCTCCATACTCACCCTCTTACATCACTTCCTGTTGTTCCTCAAGGCGGCTGTGTCTCCCCTGCTGCTGCTGTGCCTCTGCAAGGTCTGTTCACTTTATAACAACAAATATTATGTGTTAGAAATAATAATAACCCGAGAAAGGAGGTTTGTGCCTCATACGTCGTCGGTGTTCTTCAAATTTGTGAGAGAAGATGACAGGGAGTCTAATCTGGTCTGGTCTTGTCTACAGTCTTTGGGCCAGGCGTTTATGGATTGCTGTTGCTGTTGCTGCTCGGAGTGCCAGCCAATCACGTCGCAGGGAAGCCCCGCCCACATCAAACTCAAGTCCACCGAGACGTCGATCTTCTTTGACAAAGCCAAGGACACGTCGGCCATCTTGTCCATCTCCAGCTGAAGAGCCTCTGTCCTGAGTGTGGTTCCCTTTAACAGCCATCGGTTTACCTTTTTTCCTTTCATAGATTTATTGCTGTTTTGTGACATCACTGTGAATAAGCTGTTGGAAGTTTACTGTAAAGTAGCATCCACACTGAGATAAACTAATAGCCTTTTCCCAAAATAAAATAAAACATACAAAAGCACAAAGCTATCGGAGCAGTGGACCAGATCTGAGCCTGGATTGCTTCTCAAGATCATGTTTTCAGTTCTTATTTCCTTCCAATATCAGCAACAACAAGACCTGAATGGAGAAATAAGATAGTTTTGTCTCAAATGTGGATGCTCTGAGTTTGTAATATATATTTGTGTGTTCTGTTAAGATGATTTTAACTGTAGTTTAACAGCTAATGCTGAACTTGCACAAACTGGAAAACAAAAAAGACATTCAGAATGTCCTGGAGGTTTATTAGTTAAAAAAATGAAATATTCTGACTTTTTAAATGTGATCCAAAAACTCCCATGGAACAAGATTTTGACCACGTTTATTTGAATGTAAAAGCAGTAAGTGATGCCATTACAACTCCATCTATGTTGGACACTTAACTACATGTAAAGAGTCTGCACCAGGAGAGTCTCATTGGGGTGAATTTGGTCACGCAGTAGAATTATTGAGGCCTTGGACTTCACTGGGACAGAACTAAGACCAGCCCAGGACTGGATTTAACTTTGACTAGACCAAGACAAACCAGAACTGGACTTTCAGTGCGGAGTGGAGGCCTTAGTCGACCATGGGGAAAGTAAAACATGCTGAGATGACAATAATGTAAATGTAATCAGAGAAGTTTATAATATTAATGTTGTAGCACTTTAACTGAAGCTAACTGAGCCCAGACGTTGGACTATTAGAGATTTATGTCACAGAATATGGATGTTTCACAATAAAATGGTGACAATATGAAAATGATTCATGACTGTAGGCCTATTCATTCAAACCAGGACATAAACTAAAATAAACCACATAATCAGAAGAAAAGTTATTCTAAAACAGCCACAAGCAGATCTAGCCTCTGTGTAACCGAGCAGTTTTTAGAAGTCAAATCTAAACTCCTCTAACTCCCAAAGAACTTATGACATTGGCCCTAGTGAAATTCTTGAGTTGAGTTTAGAGCTGCTCTGAATATTAACAAACCCACCGCTGTCACATCACCACGACAACGGCTATGACCTCTGACCTTGTTGCTATAGAGACGCAGACAGGGCCTGAAGGGAAATGGAGTTTGGATTAGAACCAAGGACTGCCACAAGAATAACATCATGGGAGTAAAGGGATCCACAGCTAAAGTTGGACAAAATAAACAATCTTTTAATTTAAGAAAATCAGGGGGCTTTCAAACATCAACGAAACCAGGAGGAAAGCTGAACTCAAACAGCAGCAAACAGAGTAGAAGTCTAAACCCGTCCAGGATGGCCTCACCTGAGTCACCTGAGGAAGGAACCCTAGATTTCCTTGAAAAATAGTTCATATTTTGTTCACATAGAATGTTCTTGTAAACAATGAGCTCTGAATGACATTATGTCACAGTCTGGACCTGGTCTGGACCTGGTCCGGGCCTGTTCTTGGCCTCGTCTGGGCCCGGTTTGGGCATGGTCTAGACCGTTCCAGGCCTGCAGGCTAGTATTCATGCAAAGAATACCTACTGTGAATTAGACTTTGCTTTATCCCACTCCTGGAATTAACTGAAAGTTGATAGAGTGGTCAGAGTTGGCACTTTGAATCCAGCTCCCATTGGTGCATGCTGTCGTTGTGTTCTTAGGGAAGACACTTAACCTAACTTGAGTCCCAGTGTCCGTGTAGACCGGTGTATGAATATCTGTGTGAATGGGTCAGTTCTGTCTGATTTAATTCTGGTTTATTGTTGGGTTTTTGATAATCTCCACGCTCTTTTGGAGCCTGATTTGGTTTGGGCCCCAGTTCACTTTTTTCCCCCCCTGGATCTCATGTTTTATGCCTGGCCTGGATCCTGTCGTCTCTCTCTCCCCTCTCCTTGTCTCCTCTCCTAAACCCTCTGCTGGTGAATAAACCCATACGCGATGTGAATGACAGTGAGCTGAGCACAAAGCGTCTCTGTTCTCGTCTCCACAGAAACTCGGCGCGCTTCAGCACATGGCTTTGTCCCCTGCTCCACACACCATGCAACAAAAAACTCAGAAAAAATGCAGTTTTGCCCCGTGCAGCCTCTGATGAGAGACTGAGAGAGACTCAGAGAGAGAGAGAAAGAGAGACTCAGAGAGAGAGAAAGAGAGACTCAGAGAGAAAGAAAGAGAGACTCAGAGAGAGAGCCAGGCAGAGACTTAACCTTTAGAGAAACTGATCTTTCTTTACTCCACTGAAGTGATGGGGAAAATGGGTTTTACAGAGCAGAGCCTGGGAAGAGATAGGCCTAATTGTTTCAAAGAGATACCTACAGAAATGATCATATGTTGACTGAAAAAATATATGCTTTAACTATTTCCCTCAAACAAGCAGATAACAACACCAGGCCGAGTTACAGGTCAAATCTGTGGAGAAGCTACCCTAATTTTGAGTAGTAAAAACCATCTATAATTGAATAAATCACAAAATAAGTTTAATGCCATAATATGGAACATTTCAAGCACTGCTATAAGTTACATAGTAATATAACCCTTAACTCCTGTTCTCTGGTCCCTTCACTGGCTGCTCAGGATCCACTACAAACTGCCTCCTCACGTCCAGTGCCTATGAACCACCCCTGCCACACCACCTCACGAGGCCTCCGCTCCAGCACCTCCTCCTACTGTCTCCACCAGCCCAGGACCAAGCTCTCCCCCTGTGGGACACGGGGCCTTCAGGCTGTCGCTCTACTGCTTTGGAACGCCCTTCCAGAGTCTTTGGGGGCACCACAAAGAAACGTAAAGTGCATTATAAATCAAATGAAGTAAAAATCAGAGGTGAGCAAAGTCAGGCAAAATATCGCCCTCTGGCGGTTATAATCTAAATGACTTTACATAGGCCTGTGTCTCACAAAAAGACTTTTAGCGCCACCGCCACGAGAGGCCAATCCATCAAATAACACTCTTAAAACATTATTGCCGTGACATTAAAATATATTTACAATTATTGGTAAATATTATTATTATTATTTATCTCTGGTTTTACTGACAAGGCTATATTTCCAGTTGTAGTGTAGTGAAATAATCCAGAAAAGTTCCCTTAAAGATCCCATGACATGGTACTTCTTGATGCTTTTATATGGCTCCTTAATGGTTCCCTAATACTGTAAATGAATCCTTCTTCAAAATCAACACTCAGTGCATGAGAAACAGAGAAAAGCTGAGAAAGAGTAATTTTTCTCACTCAGAACACTCTATAATGGGCGTTGTTGCTTGAATGCAAATGAGGAGAAAAAAGCTGGCCAATAGTAGAGGGTGGGGGCGTGGCTAAACGCTCCGCTCTCGGCTCTGAGCTCTCAGCTGATCCATTTCCTTGTTTTTGCACGGGGGGAGAGAGTTGAAGTGTTCCATTGAAAAATAAACACATTTCCACAGAAAATAAAATTAAACCACTGCTGTTCAAAGGTCCAGAGGCTCAGATAAAGGACTTCCGAGCCTAGAAACACTCGGACGTGCCTCCAGGCAAATAAAAAAACGCATTTCGCATTGCCTAGCGCATTCGCAGTCCAAACTCTCTGGGCGTGATTTACAGAGACGCTGAGTACAGACAGACGGGGGTGGAACTGCATTTGCATTTCTTTTTTCGATCTGACGTCAATAAGGTGCCTTGTTCAAAATCGCCCGTTTGAGCTCCGATTTTTTGTAACGCAGAAAAGGATCGCAAATGCTCAGTTTAGACATTTCACAACTTTTAACCATGGGGAGGGGGGGCTAAACAGGGTAGGGGAGCTCACATTAACGTTCAAAAACCTCAGAAAGTGAAAATTTCATGCCATGGGACCTTTAAATTTGCCAAAATGCGAATCTGAGGAAACATTGCTTTTAGATTTTGTCTTAGATAGTTATAGTATTGTCTTTATATTTTTGTTTTTGTATTGTCTTTATATTGTATTTTGTACACTGTCTTTTTTGCACTGCTTGGCCAGGGAGAAACACAATTTCGATTCACTGTATGTTGAATACATGTACATATGGGTCATTCCAAAATTGGAGGACATTTGGGCTTTAAAATTCTTGAAAAATAAACTTTCACTTTTCTGATTTTCTGCTACATATTAATCAATAATAGGTAATAAACTATGAAATGCTTGATTAGCTCAGCTTACAGATCATTGGTACAATTTTTATGACCTGATTTATTTGGTTTATTTATTTATTTACTTTAATCACAGTAACAGGGTTGCAGGCAACAGGGTTGGGCACTAATGTTCGCTAGAAGCTAGGCTGTTTAGCTGTTACTGCTAATCAAGAGGAAAAACTTATTCATGCAAATAAGTAAATGAGAAAAAATAATAATTGTCTTATTCTGATCATTTGCATAACATGGTTGCGTGAGGTAGAGTGAGACATTCAGTCAAAGCTAACTATGTTATAAAAATATGAAAAATAAAAGACAAACCTTTGCTCTGCCCATTCTTTTGGAAAACTGTTTGATGATGCTAAGTCCAGGGAATCATGTGGTTCTGCTTTCTTCTTCTTCTACCAGGCTAAAAATGTTCTGGTAACAGGGTGGTGTGCATGTTGTGGGACACATGTTCCATGAATAATAATTATTATTTGAAATATTATGTCTATTAAAACAAATGTTCCCACAGTTACAAGAGATGGCAATCAAACAAATAATACAAAATAAATAAAGAAATTTAAATTTAGTTTTAACTGTTTTATTTGAGATTCAGTTTGTCCATTCAAGGGGTGGGACAAGAGGAAAATGGCATTTTGAGGGGTACTCCGGACTTATTTTGTATTTTTAAAACTATTTTCAAGCATTCTTTCCTCTTAGTTTTTTTTAGATTTGGTCTTAGGACAAGTAAATTCACTCAGAAACTGTATGTTTTAGTATTTTGTATGTGGATTATTTAATATATGATGGGTGGGACGTAAAATGTCCTCCAATTCTGGAATGACCCTTATGGCAAAATGACAATAAAGTTGCCTTTGACTTTTGACTCATTATTTACGGGATATTTTCTCCACAATTAAAGCGCAATTACCACATTTCCAATAATTTCCACTAGAGAGCAGTCTATTGTCCTTAAAGATTTCTCTCTTTTATGCGTTTCCTCTTCTTCCTTTACGAGCCCCACCCAAACCGGAAAAGGTCTTTTTTATTTCAATAAATTTATTTTAATTAATTGGTTAATCCAACTTCATCAAAGCAATGCTATCCTTATCATTTGATAATTTAGTATTCTGTTAATAAACATCTATATTATTAAATGAGCTTAAATCAAATGTTTGTTTATTGTTTGATTTTATTCTGAAATAATGATCCTTACCGGAAGTGGTGTGTGCAGTATGTGGAGCTTGAACGAACTGAAGGCTAACAGCTAATAAACATCCTTGCATCAGTTTCGTCCCGTTTATAGCTGAAAAAAGGCGTATTTTGTTGATTCCTTTGGGTTGTCCGAAGAAATACACTAACCAACACTGTGCTCTTGGCGTCGGCGGTTCTTTCAGCGACTGTCAGCCTTGGGGAAAGTCGAAATTGTGACGTTTTTTTTAGAGAAGTGAACGGGGCGACGGAGACATTGCAGCCGCAGTTAGCATTGGGAGCTAGGCGAAAACAAAGATGATCGCGTTGATTAACAGGCTTCTGGACTGGTTCAAGGCGCTTTTCTGGAAGGAGGAGATGGAGCTAACGCTGGTGGGGCTGCAGTACTCGGGGAAGACCACCTTTGTGAACGTGATCGCGGTGCGTGGGGGTCCGTGTGCGGCAGAGGCAGATGCGCCGCTGCAGCTGGAGGCTCTTTGTGTTTGGAGCCTGGGTTGACCTCGGCTCTGGACCTGTCACGGGTTTAGACATAAAACAGCACATTGAAATATAATCAGATACGATAATAATGTAAACGTGGTTGTATTTTGTTCAAACATTGAGTGGTAAAACGTAGTTTTAAAGAGAAGGGACTCCAGCCTGATTTCGTCCTCGGCTAGTCCCAATAAATCAGGGCTTGGTCTCAGCTAACCCCATTTATACGCCTTTTTTCCATTTAAGTCTTTACTTTAGTACTATATAATTTTATAATATGAATCACAGTAATGTAATATTATAGTACTGAAGCTGTGAGTGAAGTAAAATGAAGTTTTATTGCTGAATATCCATATACAATCTAAGATCAATAATTCCCAGGCCTATAATAAAACCTTTTAGAAATGAATTACCTCACTATTATATAAAAAAAAATGCCAGCCTATTATATCCCTGCTGTTTTGTTTAATTATTGCGCTGTATATTTCTCTACAATAACTACATTTTAATGATTTTTAAAAATATATCTTTTCCAGTCTGGCCAGTTTAGTGAAGACATGATCCCCACAGTTGGCTTCAACATGCGGAAGATCACCAAAGGAAATGTCACCATCAAGGTTCACATTATCTCAGTTCTATTAACATATTTTGGCTGACCTAGTTACAGATAACATGTGTCTGAATACAAGGACACTTTGTGTTGTAATGTCATAATCGCTCTGTTACGCAGTGGCTGAATTCAGGTCTTCAATACAGTGACCTCTCCATGTTTATTTATTAGAATCCCCTTTAGCTGTACCAGAGGCCCAGCTAATCATCCTGGGGTCTCTTTAAATTGTCCTTTTGTTTACATATGTGTTTTAGTTGTGGGATATCGGAGGTCAGCCCAGGTTCAGATCCATGTGGGAGAGATACTGCCGAGGAGTCAGCGCCATTGTGTGAGTGTTTTATAATCAATGTGCCATTTCTTCCACTGTCATACACAACTGTCAATGATGTAAACCTTTCTCCAGGTTTATTTATTCATAATTATTTAAAAAGTAACTTGTATTACAGATACATGGTGGATGCTGCAGACCCAGAAAAGATTGAAGCTTCAAAAAATGAACTCCACAACCTCCTGGACAAACCACAGTTGCAGGGAATACCAGTAAGTTTCTATCAAGAAAATAAACACAATATTCACCGTCCATCTTCTTTATGTCCAAATAGTCTTAATCACACATCTAACTTAATCCACAAACCATCTAACCACAGCTATACACGAATACAGAGTACTTATACTCTGCTCTCTGTTAAGAGATTGTGCCCAAACATGGCACAAACTGGGTGATCTAAGTAAAACAAACAAAAAGAAGTATACAGATAAAATAATAATTGTAAAACATAATACAGTACATGAATGACCAAACAAACTTTGTCCAGTTGACAAATTGAATTTCTCCTTTTATCATAATACAGTACAATACAAAAAAGTAGGGCTGTCAGTTTACGTGTTAATTAGATTAATTAAATACACTGCAAATTAACGTGTTATAAAAATTAACGCAATTAATTATGAGTGGCAATTCAATGCACGCATTTTAAATTTGGCGTGCGGCCAGCAGAACGCTGCCAGGGCCTTTGAACGGCAAGTTTATTTATAAAAAGAACAAAGACAACAAAAGATCGTCCCGATCAACAAGAACGCAGTGATTTGTAGCTTTTGTAAAAAAGAATTTTCCGATCACCGAAGCTGCTCCAGCCTGACGGAACATTTGAACGATAAACACGTCCGGACAAGTTCCATCATTACCGCTGATAGTGCGCACTTCACCAAACCACCAAACCACGCTTGCAGAATTTGGGAAACGATTAAGCAAAGCGACCACATGAAAACTGACGAACTCCATTGCAAAGTGGGTTCATTCGCTCACTCACTCACTCACAATCCCTCTCTCTCTATCTCTCCCTCTCTCAATCTCTCTCTCAATCTCCACTCTCTCTCACACTCTTAAAATGCGATCAATTAGATTAATTAATTGCAAATCCTGTAATTAATTAGATTTTTTTTTAATCACCTGAGAGCACTACAAAAAAGACAAAACCTTGTTTTAAATATTTATGTCTACAACACTTTAAAAATGTATAGTGTGTAAATTTGGTCTATATAAATATTTGTAAAGTCCCAAAGATGAATGTACATAAGCAAGCACATTATTTTAAACTGTAATGAAAAGGGGATGGGTTAGTGTAAGTTTTCTTCTTCCTTTCTTCTTTTTGAGAAATTTGCTTTTCTGTAGTTGTACTACAATGTACTATATGTATATGATTTTTTTTTTTCTCTCTAGGCACAAACTTGAAATAAAAACAGATCAGTACATTTAAGGACATTGTTTTTTGCAGGTGTTGGTTCTGGGGAATAAGAGGGACTTACCGGGAGCCCTGGATGAGAAAGACCTCATCGAGAGGATGTAAGATCTGATCAATAAACTACTTAATAATCTAAAGTTCCATAGTTGTCCACCAGGGGGCTAAACGACCCACTCTATCCCGCAGGAACCTGTCTGCGATCCAGGACAGAGAGATCTGCTGCTACTCCATCTCATGCAAAGAGAAAGACAACATTGGTATGAGACACTACACCATACATTAACAAGCTGCATACTAAAGAAGAGATCATATAGCTACTCTAAAATTCTTCTTAATGTTTTTTTATGGAACCTGTCAGAGCCATAGACTGTATATATAAATGGATACAGCTAACCCACTAGTTGCCGCGTTCCACATAGGAAGTTGGCATGGGGGTGTTTCTGGCTCCATCAACTCTGGTTCCAGTTGTTGGAGACGTCCCTCAGTCATCAGTACATCTCGCAGCTCATACAAGTTGCTTCTTCAGTTCTGGAATAAGCAGCTTGGATGAGCTGCGAAACGTACTCATTAAATAAATCCCTGTCTATTACGGAACTCGGCTCCAAAATCACTCCTATAGCCGCCAGCATCATGAGCTTCATTTGACTGCAGCCAAACGCTATGGGTGATGTCACACTCCACTTCTTCCACAGTCTATGGTTTGGATGTTCTCTGTGTGCCTGGATGGTTTATGCAAAATAACAGGGCAAGGATCCTGGCTCAGATCTGTCGAAGGGCAGAGCTTGTCCCAGCAGCATTAGGCTGTGGGCGTCAAATTCTTTGGTAGTTGTTTTTAATATCTTTAACCTCAACTGGCACTAACGGGGAACTGTTGCCTGGGAAACAGAATACACACTTCGGTAATACTTTGGATAATCTTCCTGAGTTCAGATGGGCGTGATTGACAGGTGGATTAGCGTGGTCTGCCTGTATCAAAACAAATATGGCTGCTTATGAGGAAAAACAAAAGGAGGAAAAAACTATAACAGAAGACTGAGAAACAACATGGATTTCTGTAGAATCAATGAACCTGTCTCGAGGCACAGTGGAGGGAATAATGATTGGGAAAACAAGCTCTATATTTATCTATAAGTTTATGACTGCTTCTCTCTCTGCCCTCAGACATCACCCTGCAGTGGCTGATCCAACACTCCAGGACCAAGAGGACTTCATGAGACTCCCTCCCTCCTCTCCTAACGTGCCCTCCACTATTACTGTCATCCTCCATCATGTGCCGTAACTATTGGCAACCCTATGAATTCTAATGAGCTAAACTTATTGATTTAGTATACTCTGGTGATTTGTACTTGTTTTTACTGAACTGAAATCTTCAAACTGCTTTTTAACATTAGAGCAAAAAGAGTTTTAAGTGATCTTGGCTGCACTGTCAAATAATTTCCCCCAAAACCTCCATGAATCAATACTGGAGAACTGCAGAGGTTAGTTGGGTCTAAAATTATTCAGATCATGATAGCTTTGAACACGGGAACAATAGTAATGGAGGGCACTGTACCACCTCCTATCTTCTCCTTCCTACCTTCCCTCATCTCCTACCTCTTTTTTTGTTTTGTTTTGTTAAAGGTGCACTGTGTAACTTTTCTGGTGGAGGGTCCGCTGTCCGCTTGTCTCCATGGTGATGCTATTGCTTTGGCTGGGATGTTCCACTGTATGACGTATATTAACAAATATATCTTGATTTTTTTTATCCCCCCATTTTTATTTCTCAAAACTACCACAAAAAATCCATTATGTCTGTGAGCGAGTCAACTTTTCCACAGATCTGACCTGTAACTTGGCCTGGTGATGAGACCTGCTTGTCTCCATGGTGATGCTAATGCTTTGGCCGGGATGTTCCACAGTATGACATATATATTAACAAATATATCTTGTATTTTTCCTTCAAAAACTACTAAAAAAAATGCATTTTTTCTGTGAGTGAGTCGACTTTTCCACAGATCTTGGCCTGGTGATGGGGCCTGCTTGTCTCCATGGAGATGGTTAAATTAAATGCCATACAGTAGAACAGTTAAGTAAAACATGGAGATAAACAGGTGGGTGGCGAATCCTCGACCAGAAAAGTTACATAGTGCAGCTTTAACCTTTGTCTCCTGCACTCACACTGCTATTTCTGTCAGAATGATCAGTACTTAGTGATGTAAACGATCTAAAAGCACCTAGAATATAAAACAGGTCAAACTTCTTTCCTTTCAGCTAATCTCTTCTCTAACATGGCACTTATATTTTGCCACCAGATGCCAGAAAATGTTCACAACCAAATTAAAATCATTTTGCTGGATTCCTTCTCTCTGATTGGCTGTTCACCTAAAGCAGTATCTGTGCAGATTTACCCATAAGCCCTCACTTCTCTTACCTCTTCTCATGGATGTCTCCTTTTTATTGCACTGTTTTGTTTTTGTAAAATATTAATGATCAAATCCTAATAATGTTAATAAGAAGAATACAAAAACAGCGTCCAGGCTTCATCCTGATTGACATGGCGCCCCCTACCGTGCAGATCTGGTGAACTGCAGGGGGCACTTTTTGAAAAGATGTAGCTTTGTTTTAATATTTTTTTTGTGTTGGTTAAGAAAACTCCTTTTTCTATGATTTGTAATTTTTGTACATTCTGTTAATTTTTTTTGGAAGTCGGCGCTCGTCCTTCTCGACTTCCGTCCCTTTCGGCCTGTTGCTCGTGATCTCTTCGTTCTTCCTTTCTCTGTCTGATCTCAGTTGTGTTCAAGTGCACATTAATAAGACTGGTGATAATAATAGAAGGTGGGAAGGACGGGCTCTGATAAAAGTGTTTTTATTTAAATATTTTGCTTTGTGTCAAAAAATAAAACTGAACTGGATTAAAATGTAAATGTTTTTCTTGTAGTAACTTGCATAAGTACTAAGTAACTACATATTTATACCATAGACTGTATAAAGAAGCACATATACAGTCTATGATTTATACACACGTTTGCAGGGATGTAGCACTATCACAGTAAAATGTTATTTTTCTGTGATATGGAGGGAAGGCTTATGATAGTATTGTATAAATTAAGTCAAAGTCAGCTTTATTGTCAACAACCATATGTACAAGTTGCACGCACAGGATTAGAAAATTGCAGCGCTCCCTAGGCCCACAGTGAACATAAAACATCTGATAAACAAGACAATAAACACAATGACTAAAACATCACATATACCTGTAGCAAAAGTACAGTAAACTTGTATATAATACAAATAGGTAAAACACAATGTGTAGCATAATAAAGCTCAAATGGTGCCAATTAAGCAGCAGTGTCAGTGTCATTTAAGCAGTAGTGTCAAACACTTTCTTCCAAATGCACAGACAAGTCTTTAGTGCTATGATTACATTTGTGTTTTAAAGGGCAAATACTTAAAATGTTCTTAAAAATATGAATGACTCACAAGGACAAAGTTCAATGTGTTTGTTTTGTTTTGTTGGTACTAGCCCAAGCAGCCACACACCCACTTCCATACTTGACTGTAAATGCTGTGCAAGATTGGCATATTTTTTATAGTTAATGGTCTCCAAACTGTAGGGGCCCTTCATGGGGATAATTTTAAATGTTTCTGAGTTATGTTTTTATGTTTTAAAGAGGGAACTGGCCAATTCATGCTGCTGATTATGCGTCAGAACTGAGGCTGCAGGTATAGCTCTGGAAAAAAATAAGAGACCACTGCAAAATGATCAGTATTTCTGATTTGACTACTTATAGGTATGTGTTTGGGCAAAAGGAACATTTTTGTTTCAGTCTATAAACTACTGACAACATTTCCCCCAAATTCCAAATAAAAATATAATATCGTTTAGAGCATTTATTTGCAGAAAATGACAAATGGTCAAAATAACAAAAAAGATACATGTTTTCAGACCTCAAACAATGCAAAGAAACAAGATCAAATTCATTTTAAAACAACATAATACTAATGTTTACACTTAAGAAGAGTTCAGAAATCAATATTTGGTGCAATAAGCCTTATTTTTAATCACAGCTTTCATGCGTCTTGGCATGCTCTCCACAAGTCTTTCACATTGTTCTTGGGTGACTTTATTCCACTCCTGGTGCAAGAACTGAAGTAGCTCAGCTTTGTGTTTGTGTTGGAATTCAACAGACGCTGGAATGGAATGGCTGTAATACATGTAGAGATGCTGATTTCAGAAAAAAAATGCAGTGGTCTCTTATTTTTTTCCAGAGCTGTAGATGGTGGGTGGAGCCACATACAGGGGGTGTAGCTATACATTTAGACCACACCCACCACATGTTAGCATCAGGATCCTAACATCCTAGAGAGAGCAAAAGTCGGGTAAACACACAACAGCAGAAGGGTGCTGTGTAGGAGCTGCACATAGACCAGTATATAGGAGCATATTTCAGTTTAACCACTCATCAGTTTCTCTTTTGTGACGATGGTGATTCAGTGTGACGGCTGCCTGGACCGGTTCAAACAGGAGCTGGCCAACTTATGTGATCAAAAGTGTCAAAGGGCTATTGTCTATGCAGTAATATTCCTCATAGTTCTCTTCCATCTCTTCTTTACAGGTAATTAAAGAACAATACATGATTTTGTGAGAATTTTTGTGAAAAAGTATAAAAATCTGTTAATTTTTTGTTTGGTTCATCACTCAAATCAACTATTTCCCTATAGACTATTTGATATTTGGCTTTAAATGTGTTTTTTTTTAGAGAGTTTACATCTCAGTTGACAACAACAACTACAGGTTAAAGGTGCACTGCGTAACTTTTCAGGTTGAGGATCCGCCACCATGGAGATATAAAACCTATATACAGCTCTGGAAAAAAATAAGAGACCGCTGCATTTTTTTCCTGAAATCAGCATCTCTACATGTATTACAGCCATTCCATTCCAGCGTCTGTTGAATTCCAACACAAACACAAAGCTGAGCTACTTCAGTTCTTGCACCAGGAGTGGAATAAAGTCACCCAAGAACAATGTGAAAGACTTGTGGAGAGCATGCCAAGACACATGAAAGCTGTGATTAAAAATAAGGGTTATTGCACCAAATATTGATTTCTGAACTCTTCTTAAGTGTAAACATTAGTATTATGTTGTTTTAAAATGAATTTGATCTTGTTTCTTTGCATTGTTTGAGGTCTGAAAACATGTATCTTTTTTTGTTATTTTGTCATTTTCTGCAAATAGATGCTGTAAACAATAATACTTTTATTTGGAATTTGGGGGAAATGTTGTCAGTAGCTTATAGACTCAAACAAAAATGTTCCTTTTGTCCAAACACATACCTATAAGTAGTCAAATCAGAAAAACTGATCATTTTGCAGTGGTCTCTTGTTTTTTTTTCTAGAGCTGTAAGATGCATATTCAATTATGGGTGTGTTTATTGCTCAATATCTTTAAAATGTGCATTCTTACAGTGTGGTCACCTCTTCACAGATCTGACTTGTAAATTGGCCTGCTTGTTTCTATGGAGATTGAAAAGTTTAATGCCATACAACTCCATAAGCAACTGGTGGATCCTCTACCAGTAAAGTTACATTTTTAGAAATCAAACTTGATATGGGACAGTTATTCTTGCAAGATTAATCAAATGTATAAACTAAGAATTGTATTCTCACCTCTGTCGTCTCTTTGTTGAAGGTTTCCCCTGTTCTTGTGATCCTCAAACCCAAAGTGTAGCCTGCCACGCGTATCTGATCTTACCCACTTTTATAATCATGCTCCTTCTTCTGAAGCTGGACCGGGCCTTCCAGAGAGCTCTCTGCAGGTCGGCAACGTCTGTGTCATAAGAAAATAGATGATTTAGATGTAAATAAGATCAACTTTATTGTTCCAACAGAGGAAATTTGTCTCCGGCGTGAAGTACGAGGTGCATAGACCTCAAATAGACAAATACATACAGATGACAGGGGAGAAATAACATAATAACATAATAATAACATAGTAATATGATAGTCAGAGAAAGGTTAATTAAAAAGTGGTGGGACTAACATTGGCATATAGACTCTCTACCCAAAAAATGATATCCAGATTATACGACGCTTTATTTACCACTGACAAGAATAAAACACTTTATGTGAAACAAAAATGGGAAAAGGAAGCGGCAATAGAAATTACAGAGGTTGACTGGGAGGACATTTGGTCATTCCAGTGGTCGTCGACTGCCTTCCTATCTTGGAGGGAACATTGCTGGAAGAACATTATTAGATACTTTAAAACTCCGGTTCAGGGAGCCAACAAGTTAGCATGCTGGAGACAATGCGGTTCTGAGGAGGGGAATCATTACCACATATTTTGGCGTTGCCCCAAATTAAAAAAGTATTGGAGTGAGATCCACGCATGTTTAAAATTGTTTTTTGGAGTAAATTTTCCATTTAATTTCGAAACTTTGTATTTAGGTAGGGTTAATTTTCTGGAAAGGAGAAGTGATAAGAAGTTGTTACAAGCCCTTTTGGTGGAAAGCAAAAAGAACATCACAAAAAAATGGCTAACCCCAGGTACGCCGTCATTGGATGGCTGGATTGACATAATTTCTGACATTTTCAAGATGGAAAAGCTAACTTATTCAGTAAACATTCAAAGAGACACATTTTATGGTATTTGGAACAAATGGATTAAGTATATCACCCCAACCAGAGGCGACTTCGTGTAACTTCTCCACTTCCGGTGAAGATTTGTCTTATTATATTTTATTTTACACTGTATAATACAACATTTTTGATAGTATTTTTGTTCAGTAAGCTCCCCAGTTTCTGTAAATAGTTTAGAGTGGGTACTTTTTATTCCCCCTTTTTTTTTTTTTTTTTTTTTTTTCATAATATACTAAAAATAGGAAAGATTATGTCTGATTTAGAAATCTGTAATGTGAAAATGATTGCTCTTTCCAAAAAAAAAAAAAAAGTGGTGGGAAGTACCTAAAAAATAGTAAAGTACTGCACTTAAGTAGAATTTTTAGGTATCTGTATGTTATACTTTTACTTCACTGCATTTGAGAGCATGGATCTGTACTTTCTGCTCTAGACTGGACTGAAAAGTAAAAGTGTTTATTATAGTTTGAGACCTGGGGGTTTATTTTTAACATAATTTGAGCAAACAATATATAAATGCAAACAGGAAAAAACAAACAGTTGCTTTGATTGTTTCTGTTGACCAAAATTTGGCTCAAATCTTTACCAAAATCATGACATTTAAAGCTTTATTAGATCTCAAAATATGCGTGAAATACTTACTTTTTTGAATACATGCTTTAATACTTTTAAGTAGATTTTTTTCATGTGATACTTTTACTTTTTATTTTTATGCTCCAGAATCTGTTCTTTTACTTAAAAATCAAAATTGAATACTTCTTCCAGCACTGGGCTAACTAAGGTTCATAACACGATTGTCCAAAAAGGCAGTTTAGAACACAAGATTCTGCAAAATGTTTTAATAACTTCGCGGTTTATAAAGTTTTGTAGCTGATTATCCCTGACCAAGCTTTCAAACTTTTAATATACATTTTTTGGGGAAGTCTATGAGAATAATGAATGGGAAATTTTGTTCTGGAACATTCACAGACATTCATAAGAAATAATTTCCCTTTAACCTGGCAGCATCTTATTTGGAAATGGGCACCGACACCTCCGATCCACAGCGCTGGGAAAAATCATGCATTTTAGCTCCTACAAATGTGAAATACTATTCGGCTCAGTAAGTCAGTTAATGTAATTCACAGTTTAAACTTCTAGATAGACCTTTGTTTTAATATTTTTTGAGCTGGTCACCATAATCTCTACCCACAATATCCACTGCAGTAACAATAAATAAGAGACCACTGCAAAATTATCAGTTTTTCTGATTTTACTTCTTATGGTCAAAATAACAAAAAAGATCCATGTTTTCAGACCTCAAACATTGCAAAGAAACAAGATCAATTTCATGTTAAAACAACATAATACTAATGTTTACACTTAAGAAGAGTTCAGAAATCAATATTTGGTGCTATAACCCTTATTTTTAATCACAGCTTTCATGCGTCTTGGCATGCTCTCCACAAGTCTTTCACATTGTTCTTGGGTGACTTTATTCCACTCCTGGTGCAAGAACTGAAGTAGCTCAGCTTTGTGTTTGTGTTGGAATTCAACAGACGCTGGAATGGAATGGCTGTGATACATGTAGAGATGCTGATTTCAGAAAAAAAATGCAGTGGTCTCTTATTTTTTTCCAGAGCTGTATGTGATTTGAAAACTTGTTCTCTATCCGTCCATCCACAGGTTGGCTCAGACATGTTCTTGCCAGCAGGGGGCAGTAGAGCAGGTCTGGCGCAGTAGTCCCCTGTGGTCCCTGGTGGTGCAGCTCTTGAAGGCCCTCGCGGTCAGTCTGCTGTGGGTGGTGTCTGTGCTGTTCAATGGGAGCTGGTGGATCTGCTGTAGGATCCAAGGCACCCCGGCCGAGGTCCAAGTCCCCTGTAGAGACTCGTCCGAGCTGACGCCGAGTGACAAGTCCATCCTCGCTCATCTGAGTAGTTTGTCCAGAGTGAGTGGAATGAATGGAGGAAAAAAGTACATTACCAACTGACTGTGGGTGGCTGCTTTGTTGGAGTTGTACTTAAAGGTCCTATATTACACAAAACTGACTCGTGTGAACTTTCAGCCATGTTATAATGTTGTTACCTCCTCAAAAACAGACCTGGAGTTGCGTTTTGTTGCATTCGCACATGTTTTAGTAATCCTGCATTATTAGTCTGTCTACATCTCCAAAGCCCAAAATGCTCTGTTCCACCTTGTGATGTCATGCAGCAGGAGTTTTCATGTTAACAACTACTTTTACCTTTTGTTCAGTAGTTAGTTTAAGAGAAGAACTCAGCCTAAATATGCAGGATTTGTGTGTTTAAACATGTGTGAATGAAACAAAACACAACTCCAGGTGTGTTTTTGAGGTTGAAAAGTTTGTGACATAGTTCAGAAACTTAGTATAGGCCCTTTAAACTTAGTATAGGCCCTTTAAACTTAGTATAGGCCCTTTAAACGTAGTAAGACTCTCACAAAATTATCTCAAAATTCCAAAACAGAAGGATTGTTGCATCAGAGGTTTTCCATATAGAATCAGGCTTTATTTTTTGTCTTTTCAGGCTTCTGCTCTGGGTGTGCTCCTGGCTGTGCTAATACTGGCTGCAGGCGCTTCACTCATGCGTTTATTCTTCAAAAAGGACGGGAAACTCTCTGAAGTAATCTGGGACGAGGGTCAGAACTTGGTCTTTGAGATGGTCCGGTCGGCAGCGAACAGGAGAATAACGGAGGACGTGGAGGTCTTCATCAGCAGAGAAGAGTGGAGCCAGTGTTCTAATGTAGTGGACGATTTCCTCAAAAAACTTCAACCGCCACATTGTACGAGACACTTCAGTCCCACCCGAGACCGTCCACAACCAGGTCCAGCTGAGGAGAGCTCCACAGCGCCCCCCACACGACACCAGCTATAAGCGTTTGGCTGTGTCTCAGCTCTCAGTAGAATCAAGACTCTAAAACACAGACAGAGGCCATATTCGCAAGCAATATTTTTTCTTCCTTGTTATCCCGAGATAACGAGATAATTCTTTCGAGATTTCGAGAAAACGAAACAATTATTCCGTGATCTCGAGAAAACAACTGAAACATCTACCGCCACGTTGTGACAGGCTGACTTCAGGGCTATTTCTCATTCTGAATAGAAGCATTTTTGGTCATTAGAATGTCTGGAATAAAAATCGCTCAGCTGATAAGGCAATATTATGATCAGGGGTTGACTCAGGAGGAGATTGCATTACGTCTTTTCATTCGGGATAATTTCAAGATTAGTCCGCAGAAGACTGGCCCGGCTTCGTCTTTACCGACGGAGATACAGTGATTTCTCGAGATCACGGAATAATTCTTTGTTTTCTCAAAATCTCAAATTAATTGTATAATTTTCTCGAGATCTCGAGTTAATTTTCTCATTATTAAGATGGAAAATCATTACGAACATGGCCTCTGTTGGCTTCCATAAATATTGCTTGTTTTCTCGTCTATGTTATATTGTTGTTTCCTCATCAAAAACATACCTGGAGTGGAGTGTTTTGTTGCATTCAGATTTAGGCTGAGCTCTTCTCTCAAAACTGAAAACACTGTTCCACCTTGTGATTTTTAAACTCCATACACCTTCACTAGAATCATTTGGATTATTTTTGCCCTGGAATCGCTAATCTCTACTGAACAAAAGGTAAAAAGTAGCTGTTAACATGATAAAAGGAGAGATTCAATTTGTCAACTGGACAAAGTTTGTTTGGTCGAAAACGTTTTGCCGCTCATCCGAGAGGCTTCGTCAGCTCTGGTTCTAGTGCTGGTTAGACACTGCTTATATCTCGCTGCAGGGAGGAGCTAACTACACTGAAATAGCTCTGAAACTATCTCCACTAATCTGTCTTTGTTTTTCAAATTACTCTGCCGACTAGTTTAGCCTCTCTATTCAAGCCTAACGACCCTCTCCACCCCTCTGCACTGGATTGTCTGCCCTAATGTTGTAAAAATAGCCTCTTTAACTCCCCTCTCAAACCAGTTCTTTTCCCTGGCTAAGATCTGAACCTCACTGTCCTCAAAAGAATGGCCCGTGGCTTCTAGGTGAAGATATACGGCAGATGACGGTCCACTCTGGCACGCCCGTCTGTGTTGGTACATCCTCTTGTGAAGTGGCTGTTTGGTTTCCCCAATGTAGCGCTCACTGCAGTCTTCACTACACTGAATGGAGTAGATCACATTACTTTGTGGCTCGGTGTTTTGTCCTTTGGGTGGACGAGTTTTTGTCTTAAAGTGTTTGTGGGTTTGAAATAAACTGGAATTTCATATTGTCTGAAAATCCTCTGTAGTTTTTCAGAAACGCCGGCCAGGTAACCCTTCTGGGTTCGGATTCTCTGTTGTCTTGTTTCTTGTCTTTGTCTCTCTTGGTTTTGTTGACAGCCCATTTAGGATATCCACAAACCGAGAGGGCTTCCTGCACATGTTGTTCTTCTTTCTCCTTACCCTCTGTGCTTGTGGGAACCACTTGGGCCCTGTGTTGTAATGTCCGAATAACTCCCAGTTTGTGCTGCAGTGGGTGGTGTGAATCAAAAAGCAGGTATTGGTCCGTGTGTGTGGGCTTCCTGAAGACTTCTACTTGGAGTCGCCGGCCTCCTCCTATCGTTACAAACTTTGTCCAGTTGACAAATTGAATTTCTCCTTTTATCATGGATTCTACCTGGATGACTGAGGGACTCTTCACGCATCTTAGCTGTTAACATGAAAACTACCACTGCATGACATCACAAGGTGGAACAGAGCAATTACTGGTGTGAAATTATCCAAATGGATCTAGTGAAGGCGTAGAGCGTTTAACGACACAGTGGAGCACTTCCTGTATTAGCACATGACATAACGAGGTGGAACAGTGTTTGAGAGAAGAGCTCCTTCTAAATGTGCAGGGTTTGTGTTTTAAACATGTGTGAATGAAACAAAAAACACTACTCCAGGTTTGTTTGTGATGAGGAAACAACATTATAACATTGATTAGAAAATAAAGTAACCTTAAGAAATGGTTTAACTTAAAACCTGCACAGTAATCTTTCATTAATGGTGGCTCATCACTTAGATTTTAACTGTTCCATCGCCAATTTCTTTCTATTTTTCCCCTCTTTATTTATTAATTTACAACGTTTTTGTCCTGTTATTGTTATAAAATGAAATAAATACAAAAAAAATAGAGGTTCAGATTTAAGTTTTGCTTATCCGCCACTTCCAACAGTAATTTAATTCCTTATATCTTTGACTATATAATTGTTATTTCAGATAAAGAATAAAAATGGTAAAACTCATCATATCATCTCATCTCTTATTTTACTTTTAAATGCCAAATTAACTGTGTCCATCTTGTAAAAGTTATGTATGTTGGTGCTTGTCAGATTTGTCAGTTTACCCAAAAGAATACAGCACGTCACCTTTAGTTCCCTCTCATGCTGTGACCGTCATTGAGCTTTTGTGATTATCAGAAGTCTTCAGCTACTTCCTCCCATAAAACCACGTGTTACAAATATAATCACCAGAGACACTTCAGGTATTCAACAACACTGAGCTCAAAAGTGGGATGGGCCTGTAAGATAACACATGAAAAAAATCGAAATAAATAAATACATAAATAAATAAACAAACCAAAACTCTATATGTTTTGTATAGAACTACTAGCTACTAAATGTTTACACATTTCTCCTTTTTTTTTCTTCCCAAAACAGCTTAAAGGAAAAGTAACGTTTTTTTTTTACAATCTGAGCCTTCTTTCGGCAATAAAACAAGTAGTTTTACTCACCCATAGCAGTTTGGTGTCAATTGGAGCAGTATCGCAGAACTTATGTTGAGCCGTTCTGTTCTACTAATGATCTCCGTTAGCGTGAGTTCTCGGGGCACTTGTTTGCGGTCTCCAAATAACACAAATTTTAGCACTTTTCAAATCATAGAAGATCGATGTCTTAGCCTAGATTTTGTGTGGATTCAAAAGTGGCCTGAAACCCGATATCGCAACAGAAAAGTAAAGTTCAGAGCGGTGTTAGCTTCTTTCGGACTAGCGGTGTTTACAAAACAGCTGAGTTCACGCATGCGCACTGTCCTCTCTGATGACGTCATCAAATGAAACTATAGCTGGATATCGGGTTTCAGGCCACTTTTGAATCAAACGAAAAGTCGTACCCTGACACAGTGATCTTCTATGATTTGAAAAGTGCTAAAGTTTGTGTTATTTGGAGCCCGCACGGGCTATATTACATGTTCGGGGAATATATTATATGCCCCGAGCTATGGCTAGAAGTCGCGCTAGGCTAACCGCAAATCTAAATCATCTCTGGAAGTGCTCCATATGACACCAAAGTGCTATGGGTGAGTAAAACAACTTGTTTTATTACCGAAATAAGGCTCAGATTGTAAAAAAAAAAACAACGTTACTTTTCCTTTAAGTTTACGTTAATTGATCCAGCAATAGATTTTTATTTATGTGACCAGACGTTCTCGTTTAGAATATAAAACTATGACTTCCAACCAGAAGAGTATCAAAAGGCTTTCATATGATTGGCAAAAGGAGAAATTCAATTTGTCAACTGGGCAAAGTTTATTTGGTCAAATATGTTTCGCAGCTCATCCAAGCTGCTTCGTCAGTTCTGGCTTGAGTGCTGGTGGACACTGTTTATATCTAGCTGCAGGGAGGAGCTAACTACAGTGAAATTACTATGAAACTATCACACCTAGCACTAGTAGTACTAGTTCTATGAAAATATCACACCTTGTTTCATAGTAATTTCATTGTAGTTAGCTCCTCCCTGCAGCTAGTTATAAGCAGTGTCCACCAGTACTCTGACCAGAACTGACGAAGTAGCTTGGATGAGCTGTGAAACATATTTGACCAAATAAACTTTGTCCAGTTGACAAATTGAATTTCTCCTTTTATCCTGGATTCTACCTGGACGACTGAGGGACTCTTCACGCTTTCATATGATGAGAATTGTTAAACATTGTTCATATAGCACTAAAGAAGAATAAGTAGGTACTATAGGGTATCTATAGTGCTGTAATAGAGTTTTTATGAATGGATTTATTTAAAAAAGGTGCCGTCAGACTCAGAGCAAGCACTGGCAATATATTTCATAAAGGACACTGAATGAAGATCTACAATAAGCTCTGTTATGGTTCTCCGTGTTATTACAATGGCATTCACCAGGTTTAAGCCTAATACAAGGCCTCCGTTTAATTAGGGAGCCCCCTCCCCGTAATTACTTTTGCATTTAAACTCTAAAACTCCTTTGTCACGAACGGGAGTAAAACTGGTCATTTGAGGGCCCCCATATGGCAGAGGCAGCGGCCCGGGGACAAACAGCAGCGCCGCGGTGCATGCTGGGAGGCTCAGGTGTGACTTTTGGAGCTCTGTTCACTTCCTTCTTTATTTCCACTGAGCCTGACGCGCGGACTGAACCGATCCTCTGTGGACGAGCCCACACTGCCTCACGGCAACTTTAAAACGTTAGCTCTAACTTAACTTTTTGTTTTTATTTTTGCTTGTTTTTTATTTTTATTTTATTGGACACCAACGAGACCGAGGAATGGGAGTGTCGCGGATTTAACAAAGGAGCAGTGGTTTAATTAGTATAATTCGTTTTTTCCAGGTTTAGATCTGCGTTTTGGAGATTTTGACTGCCCCGTGGAAATAAAATGGACGCACTGGACTCCGGACAGAAATTTAGTCCGAAAGAGGTGGGTGTTTTTACCTGTAACAGGTGCACAGCGGAGAGTGGCGCAAAGCCACTGCGCAACGGCGGAACAGCGAGAGTGAAGCCCGCATTAGTCATAGTATTGATGTGGTTCATTCTCACAGAGAATAGAAACCATTATTCCCTACTTTGGTAAAAGTGAACTGTTTTGGCCTATTCTTTAAAAAAAATAATAAATACAAATTAGCATAATAATTATTTAAAAGGCTATGATAATCTTTCTATCTTTAAAAACATCTATGTCTCATACAGTCCACACAGCAGTGGTAATAACTATAGCAGCATGATGTGATTGACTGATTGATTATCTATTTATTTTTTATTTATTTATTTATTATTACATTATTTTCCAGGTTTACCTTTTAATATAAGGTATATTCTGGTACCTATTCCTATGATTTCCTAATGACTAGTACAACTACCACCAACAGGCCTATACTATTACTTCTTGCCTCAGATTTAGACTACTATATTATATTATGAAAATCCCACAGAAATGCTGAATGTACTTCTACTATTACTACTATTACTACTATTACTACACTGAGGTATCAGTCTCAGTGTTAGAGAAGAAAAAATATGCCCTAGATCTGAAACAGATACTATAGAAACTAAAAGAGTGCAGCCTCAGGGAGAGAAACCAGAGCCCCAGTGAGCGTGGAAGTAAACCTATACAGTCTGTGATGTCAACTTTTCAAACTGCAAACATTACATTTCCGCGCCTCAGTGGTTCGAACTGATTACTGGGCAGAAGATAGTTTATTTGTGTTGGCTCTAATTTAGTATGTCAACGTTTACCTGAGAGTGACCACAAACCAGCGACCCACTCTGCCAAAGCAACAGGAAGAACACTATTGTTTAAGGCAGTGGTTTTCACAGTGGGGATATGTGTTAGTGGTCCCCTAAAAATTGTGATAATTGTGTGTTCATTAATTTCTTATAATATACAATCTCAAGCATGTATTGTTTGTTTGTTTCATCCAAACATCACTATAAAAATGATGTAAGTTATAATGATGCCATCATGAGGAAGGGTAAGGGGGATATCTTCATACTGATAAGGGGTCCCTGGACTGAAAAAAGATCGAGAAGCCCTGCTTTAATGACGCACTGATCCAGCCAGTCTGACCTAGTATCAAACGATACTAGAGCAGAGGCTAAAGAAAGTAAAAGTATATTTCCTTTCCTTTAAGCACTTGGTGTATGGTAAAACAATAGGCCTATCCAAATGTGCTTTGTAACTGTTATTTATCATTTTAATTAACTTCAAAACAATTTGGGCCAACACTATCCAATAAAGCGTCTTATTACACAAAATTATAGACCAAAATAGGATATCAAATGAACCTGATCCATACAAATTTTCAATATTGGCACTGATGACGACTACAGTATTGTATCATCCCTAGTATTGTTGTCATTGTAAAATATGTGTGTGTGTTTTAGGGTCCGGAGTGGGACACGTTCCTCCCAACATCAGACGGCACTGAAGTGGAGAAGCGCCCTGGTCGAAGGAGTCTTTGGATCGGTCTGGGACTTGCTGCTGGAGCGGTTTTGCTAATTGTGCTCACCACAGTCCTGGTGCTGAAATATCGCGGTAAGGGCGTTTGTTTAGCATCCCCACCTACACGCACACGCGCTAAACTAGAATTCCAACCTAATCTATTATTCTGATACTAAGTTATAGGCGAATAATAGGTAATAGATACTTCACACTGATAACGCTACCACGCCGGTATCAAGCCTGTGATTTCATACTAGTTCTGATAAGGCTTAAAGGGCCCATATCACGCTATTTTCTGACCTATGTTATAATGTTATTTCCCCATCACCACGTACCCAGAGTTGTGTTTTGTTTCATTCATACATATTTAACTCACAAACCACAAGCAATATTTAGGTTCTTCTCTCAAACAGAAAACGCACCTTGTGATGTCACGGGGTACTACAGGGAGTGGTGTGTTCTTAAACTCCATTCACTTTCACTAGAAGCATTTGGATCATTTCAGGCCTGGAATTGCCGTTCTCTACTGAAACAAAATAAAAAATAGCTGCAGTTTGAGTTCTGGAGATGTAGACAGAGTAATAATAAGGGACATAAAGCTAATAAAGGGCTTACACTGCCAATTTCTCTGATTTGGCCAAGATTTTAAAACTTATATCAGGTTATTCATCTTGTTTTCAGATTTATTATCTACTTACTAGTTCTGAAATTGCTTAATTCTAGTCTAAATGGAGTTTATTTTAAGATAACTTGTCAAGTACAATGCATGGACAGATCATTTCACTACTTTTAAGTAAATTTCTGATAGATTTAAGTGTTTATATTTTAAATTTTGGACATGCTTTTTCCAGTGTAAAGATTTTGTGTAATATAGGACATTTAAGATTATTCTGTTCAGGAAAGGTAAACTATCTTGTGTTTTTTCATTATCAATACTCACTGAAATTAGAATTCTAGCTAGTTTTTGTATCAATTACTATCTGATTTTTGATACTTTTTCACAAGCTTAACACAAACACAAAATGGTACAAGCATCATTCAGTACAGTGGTACCTCACCTTACGAAAGACCCAACAAACGAAAATTTCAAGTTACGAAACGCCTTCACGTTAAATTTTGGTCTCTAGATACGAAAGAAAATTCAAGTTACGAAACACGAAATCTCAAAAATTCAAATAATGCGCGCTCAGCCACACACATTATACACTTTTCTCAGACTGGATTTAAACTTTTCTCACATTTCTCTCTCGTTTAAACACTCAAACTTTCATAGATTTTCAACAAAATGTATTAATAGTGAAGCGTGGGGGGAAGGGGGAGGGCAGTGTGTGTGCGCGCGGACACGTGTGTGATAGCGCAGCATGACCCGGCGCGGGGCGCGAGCACGAGACCCGTCAAACCGTGCCAGGTCTAAACCAGGTCTAAACCAGGTCTGAACCAGGTCTAAACCAGGATTAGACCACCGCGGTCTAATCTTGCATAAGATAAGATAAGATAAGATAAGACTTTATTGATCTCACACAGGAGAAATTTACTTGTCACAGTAGCTCCAGGTAGGGACAGTTTGAACAAGAAGACAAGTGCATGCAGGCAAAAAAAAGGCATAAAGATAGGTGATAATAATAATTAAAAAAAATGAGTAATAAATCGAATAATAATAATAGTAGTGATAATAATAAAAAACAGTGACAGGGAGAGTATTGAAAAAATTGGAAAAACGATATTGCACGATAGGAGTATTGAAAAAAACAACAATATTGCACATTGGGAAAACGATATTGCACGGTAGGACTATACAGTAGAATTATACAGTCTGATGGTGGTGGGGATGAAGGATCTGCAGTAGCGCTCCTTCTTGCACTGGGGGTGCCTCAGTCGGCTGCTGAAGGAGCTGCTCAGCTCCTCTACAGTCCGGTGCAGAGGGTGAGAGGTGTCATCCATGATGGATGTAAGTTTGGCCAGTACCCTCCTCTCAGCCACCTCCTCTACAGAGTCCAGAGGGCAGCCCAGGACAGAGCTGGCCCTCTTGACCAGCTTGTTGAGTCTTTTTCTGTCCCGTTCTGTGCTGCTCGGGGCCCAGCAGACGACAGCGTAGAGGAGAGCAGAGGCCACCACAGAGTCATAAAAGGTCTTGAGCAGAGGCCTGCACACTCCAAAGGACCTCAGTCTCCTCAGGAGGTGGAGGTGACTTTGGCCCTTCTTGTACAGGGCGTCGGTGTTGTGGGACCAGTCCAGTTTATTGTTGAGGTGAACACCCAGGTACTTGAAACTGTCCACAGTCTCTATGTCCTGCCCCTGGATGTTCACCGGTGAGTGAGGTAGTGGTCTCCTCCTGAAGTCGATCACCAGCTCCTTTGTCTTACTGGTGTTAAGGCACAGGTGGTTGCGCCCACACCAGTCTACAAAGTCACTGATGACCGAGCGATACTCCAGCTCATTCCCCTCTGACACACAGCCCACAATGGCCGAGTCGTCAGAGAACTTCTGGAGATGGCAGCTGTCCATGTTATATGTGAAGTCCGAGGTGTATATGGTGAAGAGGAAGGGTGAGAGGACAGTTCCCTGGGGAGCCCCAGTGCTGCAGATTACCACCTCTGACTCACAGCCGCGCAGCCGCACGTACTGTGGACGGTCAGTGAGGTAGTCGATGGTCCAGGCAGCGAGATGTCCATCAACTCCCGCATCCTCTAGCTTCTCCCGCAGCAGCGCCGGCCTGATGGTGTTGAAGGCGCTGGAGAAGTCAAAGAACATGACTCTCACAGCACTCCCGGCGGTCTCTAGGTGGGTGAGCGCACGCTGCAGCAAGTAGATGACGGCGTCCTCTACTCCTACGTTTGGCTTGTAGGCAAACTGCAGCGGGTCCAGGGTGGGGCTCACCACAGAGCGGAGGTGGCTGAGGATCACCCTCTCCATGGTCTTCATGAGGTGGGAGGTCAAGGCGACTGGTCTGCATGCGTTCGTTCATGCGCTCAGACTGCGTGCGATCCCGAGGCACATCCCCTCCCCTCCTCGCTGCTCGCCTCAGCCGTGACTCGAAACGAAACCAGGAAATAGACCCGCACACGGCGTTTTAATCCACCTGGTTTAGTCCAGGTTTAGACCTTGGTCTAGACTGGTATAGTCCACGTTTAGTCCTGGGTCTACAGTCTCTACGCAGGACACAGTGTTACACTATAAAAAAAAGTTACACTATTAAAAAAAAAACTTGGAACGAATCAGGCCTTTTCCATTGAAATAGCTACTCAACTTACGAAAAATTCACGTTACGAAACCACTTCTGGAAAGAATTAATTTCATAAGGTGAGGTACCACTGTATAATCTATATAAAATACAATAAAACTGGATTTGTTGGTGGTGTTCTGGTAATTCTACTGATAATAATGCATGACTCTCTCTTTTAGATCACGGTGAATCTAAAAGCTCACCTAGAGTCTACATCGGGTCAATGGAGATCCGGAACCAGCCCTTCTATCAGGAATATGAAGATTCAGCGAGCCAACGCTTCAAAGAGCTGTCGTCCCTGGTTAAAAAGCAGGTCTGCATCAGGTCTAAATCTAACATTTAAATTCCACTACGCAACTTATCTGGTGAAGGGTCCGCTACCTGCTTGTCTCTATGGAGATATTATCATGCAGAATACTGTCACCAAATCAAGATAATCTATGATATACAGTATGCTGCTAATTTTTAGAGAGGAAAGTTATTCAGTTCATTCATTGACTTGGACTTGAATATACAGCTCTGGAAAAAAATAAGAGACCACTGCAAAATTATCAGTTTTTCTGATTTTACTACTTATGATATGTGTTTGGGCAAAAGGAAAATTTTTGTTTGAGTCTATAAACTACTGACAACATTTCGCCCAAATTCCAAATAAAAATATTATCGTTTAGAGCATTTATTTGCAGAAAATGACAAATGGTCAAAATAACAAAAAAGTTTTCAGACGTCAAACAATGCAAAGAAACAAGATCAGATTCATTTTAAAACAACATAATACTAATATTTACACTTAAGAAGAGTTCAGAAATCAATATTTGGTGCAATAACCCTTATTTTTAATCACAGCTTTCATGCGTCTTGGCATGCTCTCCACAAGTCTTTCACATTGTTCTTGGGTGACTTTATTCCACTCCTGGTGCAAAAACTGAAGTAGCTCAGCTTTGTATTTGTGTTGGAATTCAACAGACGCTGGAATGGAATGGCTGTAATACATGTAGAGATGCTGATTTCAGAAAAAAATGCAGTGGTCTCATATTTTTTTCCAGAGCTATAAATTGTAAAAAAAAAAAAATCTTTTTATTGAACCAATGTTAAAGGTACAGTAGTTGTAAGGTGGAGGCTCTGCTACCTGCTTTCTCCATGAAAATGTTATTGCTTTGTCTGTAATATTCCACACTATGGCATTAAACTTACCTGTTATGCATTGTACAATTACAGGTGTTTTATGCTCTAAAAGACCTGCATTCTGTGAGCGGGATTACCTCTCCACAGATCTGACCTGTAGCCTGCTTGCCTCCATGGTAATAGATAATTTAATGCCATACTCTGGAACCAGGCAAAGTAATAGCATCTCCGTGGATAAAAGCGTAACCAGAGAAGTTACGTATTGATACATGAACATTATTAAACAAACCCACACTGCCAGCTCCACTCAATATGCACATTTTACTGTTTGTGGCAGGAAGGGCATCAGGCATAAAAATATCAAAACACTTCTCTAACTTGGTTTCCTCTTATTGTCAGGCTGTTCTGTATTCCTGTTTTTGCCATAAACATGTTATAAACAAAACTAAAAATAGTAATGCAGTAAATGTATTGGATATATTTACGTTTAATTATTTTTCTTTCAATTTAGCTCAGAATAATCTACAATAAGAACTCAGTCCTGGCAGGGCACTTCACAGGATCCACTGTCCAGGCGTTCAGGTATGACCATCATCTTATCTTCCTGTTTTTTTAAATCCTTTGCTCTCACAACATTTGCACTTCAACTAACTGTTCCTTTCCCTAATAACCATTTCCCAAGAGTAACCATAAATGTCACTTGTGCCTCTGGGTGACTGAGACAGGTGTGTGCTTGTGTTTTCTAGTTTATGCACAACACTGGTGACACTAAACCAGTTTCACTCAGACCGAGACCAGGTCTAGAGTCAGGACTAAGGAGTGTCTGGGTGGGGCCCTGCAATAACCTGTTCTGCATTCATCATCAGTCCATGTTTAGATTTCATTTTTCAGTTTCTCTCAGGGAAGGAGTGATTCTGTTGATTAAAGAGAAGTTGAGGGCTGCTCAGTTTACAGGAAACGTACGCTAGAGTTATTACAATGTTGACACTTATTGCTTGCGCACTCCTAAGACACTAGATATGACTGGTGTGCTAATTATCCCATAAAAGAAGATTACACAATAAACGCTTTGAGTGCCTTGAAGGTGGAAAACCGCTATATCCCAACGATGACTTTAATTTGAGCATTTTTGTGTAAATATTGTATTGGAAATGATCATTATGTTCTTGCTTTTGTTGGGTTGTACGTGGGCTGGATTATAAGATTCATTGTGTATATGTAGTTACGCATATAGCACGCCAGCCTTACTCTATAGTTGGGTGCATATTTACAAGATCTATATGTATTCGGATACTCTCCATTTTTATTTTTTACGGAAGCCGACAGAGGCCATGTTCGTAATGATTATTTTCCACCTTAATAACGAGAAAATTAGCTCGAGATCTCGAGAAAACGACACAATTCATTTGTGATCTCAAGAAAACAAAACTGTTATTTCGAGATCTCGATAAAACAAAGAGTTATCTCCGTTGGTAAAGACGAAGCCGGGCCAGTCTTCTGCGGAGGTGCCGCGGGCTAATCTTGAAATTATCCGAATTAAAAGACGCAATGCAATCTCCCCGTGTCAACCCCTGATCAAAATATTTCCTTATCAGCTGATCGATTATTACTCCAGACATTCTAATGACCAAAAACGCGTCTATTCAGAATGAGAAATAGCCCCGAAGTTTCTGTTGTTTTTCTCGAGATCACGGAATAATTGTTACGTTTTCTGGAGATCTCAAATTAATTATCTCGTTATTTCAGGATAACAAGGAAGAAAAAATATTGCTTATGAATATGGCCTCTGTCGACTTCTGTAATTTTTCAATTATTTTCCAATGATTTTTTCTGCTATTATTATTATTATTATTATTATTATTATTATTATTATTATTATTATTATTATTATTATTATTATTATTATTACTATTATTACTATTATTATTATTATTATTATTATTTACATTACACTATATATGTGTTGATTGCCTTTGCATTTTGAATGATGTTGTTTTGGGTACACTGTTTTATGACCTGTCACCCTTGGGTGCTTGCCACACCCTATTTAAGACGACCACCTTTAGCTCTCACTCTATTTTGCCTGATGAAGTCCTAGTGCCGAAATGTTGCATGTCTTAAAAAATCTTATATTTTACAAGTAAGACAGAGTGCAGGATTATTTTCTTTCGTATGTTCTGGGGCTGCTCCCTCTCCTCCAACGCAGCCGTTTGAAGAAATTGAAGTGCGAAGTTCTCATTCTTGGAAAACCATTATATAAAAATGTGTCTATTTCTACTACTATGAATATGATTGTGGAAAAATCAAACCTGGCAGGACCATTGACTGTATATAAATGGATATAGCTAACCCTCTAGCTGCCTTGTTCCAAAAGGAAGTGTTCATTGGGGCACTTCCGGGTCCATCGACTCCAGCTCCAATTTACTTTACATTGAAAAATTGTCGCCCCTCTTTCTGTAACTGCCGCCGTGAGATTTGTCATTTTGGTCTTAAAATGTTCATATTAACCCTCTCTCCATGATCCGGGTGTTAATATCTATTCCTAATATGGAACTTGACTCCAAAATTCACTCCTATAACTGCTAGCCTCGTGAGCTTCATTCGAATGGAGCCGAACGTTATGGGTGACGCCAAACGCTCTTAGTCCAGTTCTTTATACAGTCTATGTTAAGATTGAAACACAACTAAACTGTGCGAACACTGGTATTTTGTATTCTTTGAAAGCTCTGGACTGATGTAATAGTGAAGCGTAGAAATGGTAGGTTAATGTATTTTATAAGCTAACTCCTGATTCTGTAGATTCTAACTTCCTAACGCTCATTGTTGAGGTGTTTGTATTGTACGTGTGATGTTGTGAGTTTGAGTCAGAGAATGGACAGAGCGAGTGGACAGAATGTATTTACACTGTATAATGTTTCTGTAAATCAGGGACTGTAGATAGAAACTAGATGTTTTGCAGTAATCTGGCATCACTTCTGTTTTTTATGACGTTATTGTCAAACATTGTTATTGTTCTCCTTGGAATGTTCCACAGTATGACACTGTAGGTTGTTATAAAGGGGTAATTGATATTAAAGCTTGGAATTAAAAGTTCTAAGTTAAAGCAGGACTCATGTGGCCTTTGTGAGTGTTTGGCTTTGACTAGAAGTAGAGCTTTGGGGCACCTCTCAAAAAATGGTGTGTAATCAATTATCTAAATTTAATTCATTAATTGATTATTAAATAAACAATTGTTCTGAAGATTCCTAAATTCTTGTCCATATTAGTGACCCATAATATGGGACCCATATCTGGAAATAACATCACTATTCACCAAACAAACTGTGGCTTATGAATATTTATTGACCAAGTTAAACAGACAGCATTTAGACTTTGGTTTGGACTGATTGGAGATTAGTACAACTTTAAGAGTTATCTAAAATTATGTGTTCTGAGTCTAAACTGATCAATTAAGCCAGTCTGTGATATGTTCACATACAACCAGGGAGAGTAGAGATGTTTGTTCGGTGTGATCCAAAGGTTTGGTCCAATGGTTTGAAGTCCTCAGGGCGTCAGGTCTGAAGAATCAAACAAGCTGATACGGACGAAGGCCACATGAACTAAACAATAGCTCCAACTCAGGCAGCGTCAGGCTGAAGGAACGCTGTATCCTCTGTTTAAACAGGAGCAGAAGACACCTTCCAAGTGTCCTTGAGGTCTGAACAGCACTGGTCAAAGATAAAGGCCACTCATAGGTCAACCTGTAATACTACAACATTAAACAGACCTACCTCACATTTATTCAATTACAGGTGGTTTTATATGTCAAAATGCCTAGAAAAACAGGGATTCTGACTGTGAACAGGGTCGCCTCTCCACAGATCTGACCTGTAACTTGGCTTGGTTTGGTCTCCATAATAATAGAAAGGTTTAATACCATGCTGTGAAATATTTAAGACAAAACAATAACATCTCATGGAGAAAAGCAGGTGGCGGTCCCTCGACCAGAAAAGTTACACAATGCACCATTAAGACAAAATATCTAAAAAACTAAATAACTAA
>JAVJIX010000037.1:945000-1005000 GCA_036785185.1 Paratrypauchen microcephalus | reverse complement strand
TTCACTTTATTAAGATCAGATTCTGCAGCTAAAATTACAACAATACGCCAAAGGTGACTTGACTTGGACTTGACTTGACCTATTACAGGACTTGACTTGACTTGACTTGACATAACCTGTGACTTGACTTGACTTGACTTGCCTAAGAAAAAAATACTTGGGACTTACTTGGGACTTGAAGGTGAAGACTTGAGACTTACTTGAGACTTGCACATGTGTGACTTGGTCCCATGTCTGTAAATTACAGTGGTTTTCTTTTATTTTAACTGTGGTATGTGTAACCAAATGGAAAAAAACATAGGAAGACCCTAAAAGCATACTCCAAAATTACAGAAAAATTAGGAATTTGAGAACAAAAAAAATTCCTAAAAAGAAAAAAAATAATGATACTGGAAACTTGGTCTTTGGTCCACCCATTCCTGGGACATGTGAGACTTCCCTGGTGAAGCACAGACTCCTTGACACACGATCAGTTGCAGGAGAGAGGAACAAAAAATAGTATTTTTTTCAGTGGGTAAAAATGACCAGTTGACTAAAATATTGTTTTCACCATAAGAATTCCCTTTGAAATCACCACGTTGTGATATTTATTCATAACCACTGCACTAAATAAGGATAGATACACATTCCAGGACCACTCTTACTTACCTATTCCTTACATCCTCTTACATTAAATTCATTACATTCTTACAATCCTCTTTCACTCGAAAAGCATGCCTGTAGGAAAAAGTGGGCTTTGGGGTAGAGAAACACCTCCACCTTCAAAGATGTCAAAAACAATGGTGAAGCTCCCCAGGGACCCATGACACTCAGAAAAATGCAACATATTGAAAATCATGTAAATACTTTTGCTTTTAGTGCTCTACGGTTAAGTAAAAGTATTGAAGGACCTGTATAAAAATATACTTAATTTCGCCCAGATAAAAGTTTCAACAGAAACAATTTTTTCCCCCTTGCTATTTATATATGCATATTTTTGTTTGATCAAACTATGAATGTGTTAAAACAAAAATGTAGTAGAGTAGAAAGTACAGATACCTCCTCTCAAATGTAGCAAAGTAAAAGTATTTTCTTTAAAATGTACTAGAATAAAGTACAGATGCCTACTTTACTACTTTTACTTCATTATGTTCCACCACTGGGTAACAATGCTTAATAGTTATATTATGTTTCTGTGCAGAATGTGATGGTTTGCTGACCACAGGGAAAGGCGTGTTCTCCTCTCCCTTCTACCCCTCCAACTACCCCCCTAAGGTCAACTGCTCCTGGGACATACGGGTTAGTCTACTCAGGACACACAAGTCCACTCATTTATAAAACACAAACCTGGTCCAAATGACTATGATTATTAACATCTTCCAGCCAGAAACACAACTTCTCCCTTTGTTCATTATCTCCTCCACAGACTACAGAGGATAAGTTCATCAAAGTCGAGTTCAGGAAGTTCGTGGTGGGTCAGGATCAGGACGAGGACTGTTCCAAGGACTATGTGAAGGTCAATGATAAAAAGTGGGTCTTAGATCACAGGCTGTTACAGATATTATGTTAAAGGTCTTATTTTATACATTATGAACTTTAAGGGAGAATTAAGGTTTTTTACAATCTGAGCCTTATTTCGGTAATAAAACAAGTTGTTTTACTCACCCATAGCACTTTGGTGTCATATGGAGCACTTCCAGAGATGTTTTAAATTAGCGATAGCCGTAGCGCTAATATATTCCCCGAGCATGTAATATATGCCCTGTGCGGTCTCCTAATAACACAAACTTTAGCACTTTTCAAATCATAGAAGCTCGATGTCTTAGTCTACACTTTCATTTGAGTCAAAAGTGGCCTGTAATCCGAGATTTATCCATAATTTACAGCTTTGCGTTTCATGTTTGGGTCCCGGGAGCTGAGAGCGAAATAAACTGTGACTCCGCACATGCGCACTGGCCTCCTCATCTACTCGATACTATGGATAAATCTCGGATTACAGGCCACTTTTGACACAAACGAAAGCGTAGACTAAGACATCGAGCTTCTATGATTTGAAAAGTGCTAAAATTTGTGTTATCAGGAGACCGCTCGGGTAGGGTGACCACCGGCATGACACAGGAAAGGAGGACACTTGTGTCCAAAAAGGAGGACAAAGGCCCTAAAGTGAGGACACCTTGTTTTTTTTTTGTTTTCCCTCGGGGAAGGGGAACGGTCAAGAAACACAACTTATGAATAATGTATGAAGTCAACATATATTTATTAACATGGAACACCCACCAAAAAGAAAAATGTGGCAAATTAGGGTCAAGATGATATGAACAAAAACAATATCATCACTAATTCACTGAAAAAACACAGTCTTTGCCATGCCATCATATGGCAGAAGAAAGAAATTTCACTTTTAAGAGGTAAGATCTCGCTACCTGGATTTGTGTAATTCGCACAAAATCCCCAAAATATTATTTGCAATTATGAAAGCCGTAATGTAAATATTGTAACGTATTTTAACTGTCTACATTGAGAGGGAACGTAAGCGAAACCTGTTACGCACGGCACTAAAGAATTAAAGAACTAAATTTTAAGGGACAGTAATAAGGCGATGAAGATGGAAGAAGGAGCCAAGTTGCAGCTCAAAGAGTGGCTGATAGCGCAGATAGAGAGCGGACAATACGAGGGGCTGACGGGCTGTATCAGCTGATGTTTGCATACGACACAACATCGCAGGTGTAAATAATGGGTGGGGATTTATGACAATTTATGCAACGGTCCGAAAGGAGGACAAAATGAAAAAAGGAGGACACGTGACAGACGGCCGGACAGACAGTTCTAAAACCGGACTGTCCGGACGAAATCCGGACGAATGGTCACCCTACGCTCGGGGCATATATTAGCGCTACGGCTATTGCTAATCTAAAACATCTCTGGAAGTGCTCCATATGACAACAAAGTGCTATGGGTGAATAAAACAACTTGTTTTATTACCGAAATAAGGCTCAGATTGTAAAAAACGTTAATTCTCCTTTAAGCCATGTTTGAATGTTGTTGCATCCTCAAAAACATTCCCTGAGTTGTGTTTTGTTTCATTCACATGTTTGAGTATTGTTTTATTATTAGTCTGTCTACATTTCCAAAGCTCAATGTGCTTTGTTCCACCTTATCATGTTTTGTAGCAGTACTTTTACTTTTAGTTCAGTTGAAAAAATATCCTGGGTTGAGATTATCCAAATGTAATGAAAGTGTTTGGACTTTAAATACACAATGGGGCATTTCCTGCATTACCACATGACATCACAAGGTGGAACAGAGTGTTTTCTGTTTGAGAAACACAACTCCAGGTGTGTTCGTGATGAGGAAATTATAACATAGATCAGAAAATAGTCTAATATGGGCCCTTTTGGAATTTCCTAGCTCAATAAATAGCTGCTTATCGTCCCATTGATTACACAAATAAACCCACAGATTTATTTGTAACATTTGAATATTTTCCAGATTATGTGGCAGCAATCTGAAGACATCGGTGCTAACGTTTCGCAGCTCTCAGCTCTCTGTCAAGTTTCACTCAGATTCTTCCATCGTGAACCAGGGTTTTACTGCAGAGTACGAGGCCTATGTCCCCACAGACCGTGAGTCCTGTTGTACTGTGCACACACCACCGACCGATCACAACTCAGGAGGTTTACATTTACTTTCTATTAGATTATTCCAGTTGGAGGGCAAGATCATACTTTATTATTGCCATTTTTAAATAAATATCAAAACAGTAACCCTTGATATGTTTTTGTAGGCCCAGATAAACGCTATATTAATGATCATATTCTAGCAGATTTTAGTTACCTCCATCTCCCACCACAGTATTCCACAGGTTCTCTAGTTTAAACATGAGCTGTTTTGTTTTTGTTGTGTTAATTTGTTTTAGACTGTATGTCATAGACTGTATATATAAATAGACATAGCTATCCCGCTAGTCGCCACGTTCCAAATAGGAAGTGAACATGGGAGCGCTTCTGTCTCCAATTGACTTTACATTGAAAAATTGTCACCGCTCTCTCTGTAACTGCTTTGCTATTATTGTGTTAATAGCAGCTTCTGTGGGGGTACAACCCTTATTCCGACATACCGCCACTCCGACAGACCCCCACCCCAACATTCCATCATTCTGACAACCGTCTATTCCGACATGTCCCCAATCCGACACTTTTTGATGCCATCATTCCAACAGCTTTTATATATTTTCAATTAACAGCTAGAATTTCCATCTCAGAGACATCCTCCTGACCTGCCAATTAGTTTTGACACACCATCAAAGGAAGGCGAGTAAACCGGGACTAAACCAGGTCTAAACCAGGACTAAACCAGGTCTAAACCAGGTCTAAACCAGGACTAAACCAGGTCTAAACCAGGTCTAAACCAGGACTAAACCAGGTCTAAACCAGGTCTAAACCAGGTCTAAACCAGAACTGAACCAGAACTGAACCAGGACTGAGTGTCGGGATGGGCCTGGAGTTGCGCCCGACCCCGTGGTCACCCGACTGTTGGGTGACCACAGGCGAAAGGAGTGGCGCAGAGCCCCTTGCCCCACGGGGCTAAGCACAGCCATCGCCCGATAGCACTTTGCGGACACCCTGCTCCGCTGGCTTGGGGTTCTCTCTCTCAAGTCCTGGTTTAGTCCTGGTTTATCAATCTTTTTATTTATATAGCCCTTAACGACACCAATGGTGACCAAAGTGCTTTGCAATTAAAAACAGAAAATACAACAATACAAAAGACAGAACATTATACAGAATACAACAATGTAAACAATAAACAGTAAAACACACAGTGCAGAAAAATTACGTGCCACAAACTACTAAGTATTAAAAGCCATTTAAATAAATGTGTTTGAGCCTAGATTTAAAAAGGTTAAAATCAGTGATGTTACGTAGCTCAAAGGGCAGATTGTTCCACAGTCTGGGACCAACAACAGAGAAAGCTCCATCACCCCAGAGTTTGAGCCTGGCTCGGGGGACTTCCAAAACAAGTTGGTTATTTGACCTTAAAGTGCGACTTGATTTTCAGACAGATAAAAGCTCGGTCAAATAACAAGGTGCTAAACCATTAAGAGCTTTAAAAACAAAAAGTACAATTTTAAAATCAATTCTAAAAGAAACTGGAAGCCAATGAAGTGTAAAAAGGACTGGGGTGATGTGCTGACGTCGAGGTGTGTTGGTTAAAAAACGAGCTGCTGCATTCTGCACAAGCTGAAGGCGACTGAGAGCAGTTTGGGAGACACCGACATAAAGTGTGTTGCAATAATCTATTCTAGAACTGATAAAAGCATGAATGGTCCTTTCAGGGTCGGTGCGGTTTAAAAAAGGCTTAACCATTAGACCTGGTTTAGACCTGGTTTAGTCCTGGTTTAGACCTGGTGTAGTCCTGGTTCAGTCCTGGTTCAGTCCTGGTTTAGTCCTGGCTTAGACCTGGTTTACTCCTGGTTTAGTCACGGTTTAGACCCGGTGTAGTCCTGGTTCAGTCCTGGTTCAGTCCTGGTTTAGTCCTGGCTTAGACCTGGTTTAGACCTGGTGTAGTCCTGGTTCAGTCCATATGTGGCTCAAAAGTCCGGCATCTCGATCGATGTTTCTTCTGCTCAATAAGTAACGCCTGTGAAGACATATTTTTGACAGTAGAGTCACGTCTGTGAATTCATATTTGTAATGAAGAAAGTGTAATTGCTAATTTTGTTGACGTCGTAACTTTTCAAATCGTATTCTGATGCATAAAATACACACAATATATTTTTTGTACGACTGAACTCATTCAAGAGTTTACGAATATTTATTTTATGCTAATTTTAATGCCAAACATACATGGATTTCCCAAATCTGCACAGATTTCTATCCTATGAACATGAATATTTCTTAAAACTTTCATACTCCATACATATATCTCATTCTAGTAGGCCCACGCGTTTTTAATAATTACCTTTTTTTTTTCGGAATGACAGAATGTTGAAAAAATGTTGGAGTGCAGGGACGTTTGATGAAAAATGGAAATGATTCTGAGCCCTAGTGTGTGTGTTTGTGTCTGTTCCAGCGTGTCCCGGAAGGTTCCAGTGCTCCAATAACCTCTGTGTGAAATCGAACCTGAAATGCGATGGGTTTGACGATTGTGGCGACGGCAGCGACGAACAAAACTGCGGTACGTCCACTACTGATACCTCCTCTCCCCAGACACCTCCTCCATACTCGGGCACGGTGTTTAAAAGTGTTTTGTTCATTACAGTTTGCAGTGAGTCCCAACTAAAGTGCAGGAACTCTGGAATCTGTAAGCCCAAGTTCTGGGAATGTGATGGCTCCGATGACTGTGGAGACAAGACAGACGAGGAAAACTGTGGTGAGAATTACAAGAATCAGACCGGGGGGATAATGTGTCTTGCTCAGTGACACAACAACAGTATTCCAAGACAACAGGAATCAAAGTCTTAATTTTTTCATTAAAGTTCCTATATTATGCACACACAAAAAAGACTCTTGTGAGCTTTACGTGATGTTAGAATGCTGTTACCTTGTCAAAAACATACCTGGAGTTGTGTTTTGTTTCTTCACACATGTTTGAGTAATTCTTTATTATTAGTCTGTCTACATCTCCAAAGCTCAAAATGCTCTGTTCCACCTTGTGATGTCATGAAGCATTAGTTTTCAAGTTAACAGAAGAGAAGAACTCAGCCTGCAGGGTTTCTGTGTTAAACATGTGTGAATGAAACGAAGCACAAGGTTTGCTTTTAATAAGGAAACAACATTGTAACAAATCAGAAAGTTGCGTAATATTAGCCCTTTAATTGATTTAATTGATCGTAACTCAATACATGTACAGAGAATACGTATTCAAATCTAATTTGGGGTTTAGATTACAGTATTTAATTATGTAATTTAAGCTTCAACCTGCACATAACTAATGAGAAAAATAGAGAAACATACTGTGATTGGACCATGTATCGGAATACGTGACAAAATACATTTTAATGCAGGTATTCAGTATTCTATAACTACAATACATAAGTGTTCTTCCTGTCACTGTTGATTTTTCACCTGTTTAGTCCTGCTCTAAGGATCTTTTGGTCATTCCTTCACAGAGAGGTGTAAACCTGGAGAGTTTCTGTGCTCCAATGGACACTGTGTCTCTGAGAAGCTGAAGTGTAACGGTGTGGACGAGTGTGGAGACGGATCTGATGAGGCTCACTGTGAGAAATGTGAGTCTGACCCTCAGTATTCTGCATGCCATAAACTGTATTCAGCAGTGGTGGAACGTCATGAAGTAAAAGAAGTAAAGCATTGTACTTAAAGGAAAAGTACCTTTTTTTTTTTTACAATTTGAGCCTTATTTCGGTAATAAAACAAGTTGTTTTACTCACCCATAGCACTTTGGTGTCATATGGACCACTTCCAGAGATGTTTTAGATTAGCGTTAGCCTAGCGCGACTTCTAGCCATAGCTCAGGGCATATAATATATTCCCCAAGCATGTAATATGCCCAGTGCGGGCTCCAAATAACACAAACTTTAGCACTTTTCAAATCATAGAAGCCCGATGTCTTAGTCTACAATTTAGTTTGAAGCAAAAGTGGCCTGTAATCCGAGATGTATCCATAGTTTACAGCTTTGCGTTTCATGTTTGGGTCCCGGGAGCTGAGAGCACAGTCCGCACATGCGCACTGGCGTCCTCATCTACTCGAAACTATGGCTAAATCTCAGATTACAGGCCACTTTTGACCACACAAAATCGTAGGCTAAGACATCGGGCTTCTATGATTTGAAAAGTGCTAAAGTTTGTGTTATTTGGAGACCGCAAACAAGTGCCCCAAGAACTCACATTATGGAGATCGCAAATCTAAAACATCTCCGGAAGTGCTCCATATGACACCAAAGTGCGATGGGTGAGTAAAACAACTTGTTTTATTACCGAAATAAGGCTCAGATTGTAAAAAACGTTACTTTTCCTTTAAGTATGCATTTGAGGTATCTGTATTTTGTACTATAATTTTGACTTCACTACCTTTTAGAGCAGGTACTTTCTACTCCATTACATTTTTGAACAGAACTGAAATGTAAAAATATTTATTATGATAGTTTGAGACCTGCTGAAATGCTGGAGCAATTTATTTTTAACAAAAAATTACAAAGAAAAACAGCTAGAAAATAATTCTTCTGCTGAACAAAATTCAGCTCAAATCTTTATCAAAACCACTACATTTGAAGCTTTATTAGAATATCTGTGTAAAATACTTTTTATTCTTTAAAGGTCCCATGGCATGAAATTTTCACTTTCTGAGGTTTTTGAACGTTAATGTGAGCTCCCCTACCCTGTTTAGGGCCCTCCAATGGTTAAAAGTTGCGAAATGTCTAAACTGAGCATTTGCGATCCTTTTCTGCGTTTGAAAAAAACACAGCTCAAATGGGCAATTCTGGACAAGGCACCTTATTGACGTCAGATCGAAAAAAGAAATGCAAATTCAGTTCCACCACCGTCTGGATCTCCACCCCCTGTCTCTGGAAATCACGCCCAGAGAGTTTGGACTGCGGAGGAGCTACACAATGCGAAATGCGGTTTTTTATTTGCCTGGAGGCATTTGCGAGTGTTTCTAGGCTCGGAAGTCCTTTACCCGACCCTCTGGACCTCTGAAACAGTAGTGGTTTAATTTTATTTTCTGTAAAAATGTGCTTTTTTTCATTGAAAAGCCTCTCCTTTCCTCCTTCGCTTACACACGCGGAAGTGGGGCCAGGCACAGCGCACCGCTAACACAAGGAACCAGCAGCGGATTGGGGGCCCCCCCTCCCTCCTCTAAGCCTATCTGTCTCCTTCTCATTTGCATTCAAGCAACAAGGCCCAGAATGAGTTGTTCAGACAGAGAGATTATGACTCTGACTCTGTAGATGTGTCTTTCTCATGCACTAAGTGTTGATTTTGAAGAAGGATTCATTTACAGTGTTAGGGAACCATTAAGGAGCCATATAAAAGCATCAAGAAGTACCATGTCATGGGATCTTTAAGTACATTTTTAAATGGGTACTTTAAGTCTTTTGCTTAAGTAGATTTTTTAACATTATTGCTCACACACAGCCCTGGACCTGGAGACGTGCTCAGAGTTCTCGTTCCGTTGTTCTAATGGACGCTGTGTGAGTCGCTCTAACCCTGAATGTGACGGACACAGAGACTGTAAGGACGGGTCAGACGAGGAGAACTGTGGTGAGTGAGAGATTCAGAGATACAAAACATGTTTTTATTTTGAGGATACTTCCAGAGCAGGGTCAGTGTAGTAGTAGAAAGAATACTTATAGTAGAGTAATGCTGCTGTACTTTCAGAGTGCGGAGCGCGTCCGTTTCGCTCCTCCAGAATTGTGGGCGGAGTCGAGTCCCGTATGGGGGAGTGGCCGTGGCAGGTGAGTCTGCACCTGGACAAAGTACATGTCTGCGGAGCCTCAGTCCTGAACAAGAGATGGATCCTGACAGCAGCACACTGTGTGTACCACAGTGCCACCAACAGGTCAGTGTCAGTACTACAGTACACAGCTGTGTAACAGCTAATGGTTTATAGCAGAGGTCTTCAACAGGGGGAGGTACTGCAGGGGGGTCGCGAAATCTTTTCATTTCACTTTAAAATAATATCATTTTATATTTTATAGTGTAAAATACAGTATTAACCTGTGTATTATTTCCTTGTATTGGATGTACCATAACAGAGTAGCAATGTTTATACATGACACTAAGCTCAATTTAATATAAAACACAATTCTATGCCGTATATATAGTAGGGGGTCCCTGGCCCAGTTCGCCATCTGTTTGGGGGTCCTTGGCCTGAAAAACGTTGAAGACCCCTGGTTTATAGTGTTTCATGGAGGTAAATACTGCAGCTTACTACTCTGTGGCTAACAGGTCAGTAAAGAGCCTAAGAGCAACTGCAATGATACAAAAATGAGTCATCTCATACAATAGCAGCAATTCTGTCCTGCAGACCTTTACTCAACAACAACAAAACACCTCGAGCTGGTTCTGATCTTGTGGAGCTCTCCAAGGGATTTCAAATGTTTGGGGGAACTACACTTTTCCTGAATTATTAACATGAACAAGAAATACCTTAAAGGGGAAATATTCTGCATAATCAACTTTATAAGACCTTTTAACAATCATCATTATTTTATTCAGAGCTTGAACAGTCCTATAAAGTATGACACAGAATATAATATAATACACATGATATGTGTCTTTAACAGACAGCACTGGCTGTATTTAAATCTCCTAGTAGAAAATCAGAAGCTGAAAAACAAAGTGTAAAAACAGCTCAAGACATAAACCGCTACTGATACTTTGCAGCTGAAGTCATCAAGATTCTCTGGGGGCATGATGCTAACTGTAGGCTCTGCTCTGTCTGAAACTGTTAGTCAAGTTAGACTTTAATCTGAGCTTTATTTTACACAATCTGACCGTAAAGAAGTGACTGAGCTGGATCTACAGCAGGTGAGATGAGTTGTTCTGTTAAACAAGTCTCTCACACATAAAATTACAGTCATAGGTTACCTTTTAAATAAGCTTTTTGTTGAAAATCAAACACCTAAACAGGATCATGAACACTCGTAATGATCAAATCCTGAAAATGTGATGTTTAAAGGTGCATTGTGTAACTTTTCCAGTGGAGGGTCTGTCAAATACTGTTCTTCATGCAGATGTTATTGCTTTGTCTGGAATGTTTCATATTGTGGTATTAAACCTTTCTATCTTTATGGAGACCAAACCAGACCAAGTTACAGGTCGGATCTGTGGAGATGCAACCCCGTTCACAATTAGAATATTTGTTTTTCCAGATATTTTTCAGCTCCTTAGAAACAAGCAAGTGACAGACCCTCAAACAGGAAGTTGCACAATGAACTGTTAAATCCATATTTTGATTTTTCTTGAGCTTTCAAACAAACTTTTTTCAAACAAACTTTAACTTTTTTTTTTGACAGCGTTTGCTAATGTTTGCATTGTGTCTCCATGGTAACTCAGGTTCACTTCAGCTGACCAGTTTGATGTGCTGCTGGGGCTCCACGTTCAGGGCAGTGCAAATGAATGGACAGTACGGCGCAAAGTTCAGAGGATCATAGCCCATCCCGAGTACCACTATGTGACCTACAATAATGACGTGGCTCTGATGGAGTTGGACAAAGATGTCGTCCTCAACCAGTACGTGTGGCCCATCTGTCTCCCGGCAAAAACACATCGCTTCAGCCCGGGGACCGAGGCTTGGATCACAGGCTGGGGGGCCACCAGGGAGGGAGGTAAGAACCAAACTGTATATAGCTGAGAGATGTATTTGTATGTTTCTGTTTTATTTTTACTTGTACATATAGTACCTCCTCTTAATACCTACTTTTATTCTCTGGCTTTTAACATTGTTTGAGTTGTATGTAAAATGCCTCAGTCGTCCAGGCAGAATCGACGGCAAAGTTTACGTTTCACAGCTGCTTCTTCAGTTCTGGGGAACAGAGAAGCAGAAAGCAGTTTGGATGAGCTGTGAAACATTTTCAACCAAAATAAACTTTGTCCAGTTGACATTTAATTAAATTTCTGCTTTGCCACTGTATGAGTTGTGTGGTCCTCCTTTATTTTTTATTATATATTTATTTTATTTATTTATTTTTTTTAAATCTATTTTATTCTTTTTAATACTGTTTTTATTTATTGATGTTATTAGCCTATTTTTTCATTGATTGCATTATTTGTATCTATTGTTTCTATTAGTTCCTTTTGTCCAGCACTGCTGACTTTTTAGAGTTCAATGTTTTACATTCTGTTTTGTTTATAAAATGTGCTATATAATACAGTTGGACTGGATTTACATTTATATAATTATGCCTTATTTTGCTCTTTGTTATTATAATTTTATTTTATTTCCCTTGTGGATCAATAACGTGTTTTAAAGGTGCACGATGTAACTTGACATGACATCAAACAGCTGTACGTTACATTTATTCAATTACAGGTGGTTTTATAGCTCAAAAATACATAGAAAAACAGGCATTCTGATCTGACTGTGAGCGTGGTTGTCTCTCCATAGATATGACCTGTACAGTAGCTTGGTCTGGTTTCCAAGAAGAAGATTTAATGCCATAGTGTGAAACATTCCAGAGAAAGCAATATGATGCTATAAAATCTGATGGACCCTCCACTAGGAAGGTTACACAGTGCACCTTTAAAGCCCCAGTGTGTAGGATTCGTGGCGCATAGGTGGATGGTGCTATTGCACTTTCTGTTTCAGCTACGGCAGACCTCGAGGTCCGCGCGCCGCTATTGTATAAATAAAACGCGGTCCCGGTTTGTTTGTTTGTTTCTTTTCTCATGAAAACACACATTCCCGATCATGTACCATGACACTCTACACATCAAATGAAACCTTACAGTCTCCTCTTTTTGACTATGCAATTCATTTCCCTGCACAACAATCACTCCCCGAGCACATGGGGCTTTTATACGGAAAAGCACAAAACGAGGTTAGCTTACCTTAGAATGCTTTGCACAGGTCAAACTCTGTATTTCACCATAAACTTGCTCTTAATTTGTCCGTAAGGATCCAGCGAATAAAATCCAGTAAAACAATTTAGTCCAAAACACGTGTTAGATCCATTACGACGTCTGATCCGGCAGCATGCTTGTGTTGTTTACCCAAAACCACAAGCCTTGCCGAAGGCGGAGCCAAAATGTCCTTCTGCGGCTCTCGTATTCAAAATGGCTGCCTCTGCATGGGGAAGATCCCCCTTTTATGTGACTATATCTAAGTCCAAAAGAATACTTTGATTTCATGATGGAAGTGAAAAGGCTTGGAAAACACTGTATTTTTGAATGGGTATCTTCAATTTCAGTAATTAACGGGTAAAAATCTTACACACTGTCCCTTTAAGTCTAATTCTTAGCTACTTTAGCCCCAAACCAGTTGCTTGTGGTGTTCAGATGCTCAAACTCGATCTTCATGATGCTTTCAGGCACCACATCTCAGGTCCTGCAGAAGGCCTCGGTTCGTGTGGTGAACGCCACCGTGTGCAAGGCTCTGATGGGGGACGATGTGACGGAGAATATGATGTGTGCAGGAGTTCTTCAGGGGGGAATCGATGCTTGTCAGGTAAGGTTCAATATATGTCCTATATCACCGCTTTCAACAACACTTATTGCTCAAAAGGTCAACACATAATGACCACACAAGAAGGGTATTACACAAATGGATTCGGTAAGATGTTATACTGTTGTTCCCTCCTCAAAAACATTCACACACCCTTTATTATTAGTCTGTCTACATCTCCAAAGCTCAAAATGCTCTCTTCCACCTTGTGATGTCATGTAATGGTAGTTTTCAACTTAACAGCTACCTTTTTCATTTAGTTCAGAGATTGGCACTTCCAGGTCTAAAATTATCCAGATGATTCTAGTGAAGGTGTATGGAGTTTAAAAACACAGTGGAGCGCTTCCTGTATTATCCCATGGCATCACAAGGTGTATGAGAGAAGAGCTCAGCCTAAATATGCAGGATTGGTGCGCTAATGTGAGAATGAAACAAAACACAACTCCAGGTGTGTTTTCAATGAGGAAATAACATTTTAACATAGATCAAAAATAGCATAACACAGGCCTTTTAATGTAATTCGTCAATTCAAAAATGTTCAACATTTTAATAATAATAATAATAATAATAATACATAAGACTTATATAGTGCTTTTTTGGACACTCAAAGAAGCATTACAAAAAATAATGAAATAGTAGAAGAAACAGTAGAAAATGACAGAAATCATGAGGGGAATGTCAGATTAAACTGGGGAGTTTTTAGAAAGGATGTGAAGTGCTGCAAGGAGTCTGAGTTCCTCATCAGAGTTGAGCTTATAATTTATTCAGAGTTTGGCAATGTTGGAAGGTAAGAAAGTACAAAAAAATTACAATACTTAAAGGGATAGCGCGTTTTTTTTTATGTTAATCTGTATGAGTTTCCTTCTAAAAGTTACGTGCGGTAACACCGGCTTACCTCTGACAGTTTATGCTCAGCCCGGTTGTGCTCATGTTCTGGAGCTCAGGTAATTAGGTCCGGTGAGGTCGCGGGGACTCGTAATAAAGCTTGTTTTTCTTCTCAAAACAAAACATTTGTCCAAAAGGTGATATATTTGCATCCCAAACAGTTGTCCACAAAAAATCGTAAACTTCCCCTTACGGTGGACCGCATCTGTCGTTCACTTCGCTAAAGGTTAACAGGCTAATGATAAGTAATAGGCGCGCAGTGATACGAATCGAGACGAGATATGCGAATGCTAACAACGCTGCTGGATTTTTCGTGGACAACTGTTTGGGATGCAAATATAACACCTTTCGGACAAATGTTTTGTTTTGAGAAGAAAAACAAGCTTTATTACAAGTCCCCGCGAACTCACCGGACCTAATTACCTGAACTCCAGAACGCGAGCAGAACCGGGCTGAGCGCAAATGGAACACACTGCCTGCTCACATACGAGAGCTTCCAACACTGGCAGCATTTCTAAAGCTGTAAACAGTGGCTGTCCACTAGTCAAATATGTAACCATATTTAACAAAATTGAAATATATTGAGGTGTTATTGGTTTAACTCTTAGACTCTTGACTTGAACTGTCTGAATTGTGTGTACAGTGAGTGCTGGTTTTATGTACTTTTGTGTGATTGTTGTTGTACTTTTCCCTGTCCCTGATTTGACATCAACCTGCCGAGGGACTGAAGATGGAAATTAGCCACGCTGGCTATAATCTTTACATATTTACATTTTAAATGTTCATTAATATGTGCTGTCCCTTTACAAATAAATAAATACAATACAAATACAATACAAACTGTCAGAGGTAAGCCAGTGTTACCGCAAGGAACTTTTAGAAGGAAACCCATACAGAATAACATAAAAAAAAACGCACTATCCCTTTAAGTAAAATTGTTACTGTAGGTATCTGTACATTACTTGAGTCATTTTTACAGTGGATACTTTATACTTTTATTTCACTACATTTCAGGGCCTGTGTCTGTATTTTATACTCCACTACCTTTTTTTTACTGGACTGAAAAGTAAAAAGTGCTTTTCTTTATTTTTCTTTTTTTATTTGGGACCTGCTGAAACGAATGAGGTTTATTTTTAGCACATTTAATTTGAGTTAACATCCCACTGAGCAAACCAAATACCCAAATACATATAAACAAGAAATCATTTGATTCACTTAAAATCATTTTAATCAAAATCACTATATTTGATGCTTTAAAAGTAAAAGTATTTTGCAGAGATTTTTAGAACAATTAATCTTAAAGGAAAATTAACGGTTTTTTTTACAATCTTCTTTCGGCAATAAAACAAGTAGTTTTACTCACCCATAGCAGTTTGGTGTCAATTGGAGCAGTATCGCAGAAGTTATGTTGAGCCGTTCTGTTCTACTAATGATCCCGTATCTGTTAGCGTGAGTGCTCGGGGCACTGATTTGCGGTGTTCAAATAACACAAACTTTAGCACTTTTCAAATCACAGAAGATCACTGTGTCAGGGTAGACTTTTAGTAGATTCCAAAACGGCCTGAAACCCGATATCGCAACAGAAAAGTAAAGTTCAGAGCGGTGTTAGCTTCTTTCGGACTAGCGGTGTTTACAAAACAGCTGAGTTCACGCATGCGCACTGTCCTCTCTGATGACGTCATCAAATGAAATTATAGCTGGATATCGGGTTTCAGGCCGTTTTGGAATCCACTAAAAGTCTACCCTGACACAGCGATCTTCTATGATTTGAAAAGTGCTAAAGTTTGTGTTATTTGGAGAGCGCAAATCAGTGCCCCGAGCACTCACGCTAACGGATACGGGATCATTAGTAGAACAGAACGGCTCAACATAAGTTCTGCGATACTGCTCCAATTGACACCAAACTGCTATGGGTGAGTAAAACTACTTGTTTTATTGCCGAAAGATTTAAGGCTCAGATTGTTAAAAAAAATGTTAATTTTCCTTTAAAGTATACAGGTCTGGAAAAAATAAGCGACCACTGCAAAATTATCAGTTTTTCTGATTTTATTACTTATAGGTATGTGTTTGGGCAAAAGGAACATTTGAGTCTATAAACTACTGACAACAACCTAAATTCCAAATAAAAATATTATAGTTTAGAGCATTTATTTGCAGAAAATGACAAATGGTCAAAATAACAAAAAAGATACATGTTTTCAGACCTCAAACAATGCAAAGAAACAAGATCAAATTCATTTTAAAACAACATAATACTAATGTTTACACTTAAGAAGAGTTCAGAAATCAATATTTGGTGCAATAACCCTTATTTTTAATCACAGCTTTCATGCGTCTTGGCATGCTCTCCACAAGTCTTTCACATTGTTCTTGGGTGACTTTATTCCACTCCTGGTGCAAGAACTGAAGTAGCTCAGCTTTGAGTTTGTGTTGGAATTCAGCAGACGCTGGAATGGAATGTTTGTAATACATGTAGAGATGCTGATTTCAGAAAAAAATGCAGTGGTCTCTTATTTTTTTTAATTTTTTTTTTACTTAAGTAGATTTTTTTAACTTGAGTAACAAAATTGAGTCCTCCATCCACCACTGGCTGTACCCATGTTGTGTTGTGTTCTGGCCCTCAGGGAGACTCCGGGGGCCCTCTCTCGGTGCAGGAGCCCAGTGGGAGAGCCTTCCTCGCGGGAGTGGTGAGCTGGGGAGACGGATGTGCTCAAAGGAACAAACCCGGAGTCTACGCCAGAGTCACAAAGTTCAGAGACTGGATCAGGACTAACACTGGGATCTGAACCTAAACCAGGACTAAACCTTCCCTGAGCAACTAGTCTCTTCTACATTCTCTCCGGATCCAGAAGTTACTAGAACTGGACCATAGAGGGTGAAAATCCTCCTTCCGAACTTGAGACGATCCAACCACAGCTGCTAATTTGTATCACGTGTCTCTCAAAAGACATTTCCTCCAAAACTCTCGCAACATTCAGAACAAAATATATCAATTCTTTGACCTGAAAAAAGTAATAATTTGGTGCTTTCATTGTTGATTCTGTAAAATTCTGCACCTTTATGTAGCTTTTTTACGTAAACTCCCATGTTTCTTTTTGACGTTTGACCTTGCCTCTCCCTGATTGGTTAATCCACCTGTCAATCACACCCTCTGAAATCAGGGGGACAGGATACAGACGCCTCCAGATCCACTCGTCTTTGTAAAGTTTTGTCAAAGCGTGTGGTTCTGGCTGATCAGGTAAGACTAAACCAGATCTGTGGTGGTGCTATAGAAGACAAGATGAAAGCTGGACCAAACCCACAGGTCTGAATCAGGGCTAATCTAGAACTAAACCAGGGTTAAACATGGACTATTACGCACTGTTTGAGACCATGAGCATGTCGCACAATACAGGGTTTTTATGTGAATCTATATTTGAATTCAGGAATTATTTTGTCTCAGGTTTAATCTGGTCTATCCCAGAAAAAAATGTTTTAGAGATAATTTTAAAATCAAATCTATTGTAATTTGTGTTTTTACTGTGCTATGTAATTCTTCTGTTATATTACTGTTATATTATCATGAGACTATCACACAGATCCTTTCTATAAGATGTTACTTGGTTGCACTGCAGAAGTCTGTTTTTCCCCCATATTCTTTTTAATTTAGGAGCTTTACCTCTTCTCCAGAAGCAGTGTATATTCTTGGACATTCTTAAAGGTCGAAATATTGACTCTTGTGAGATTTTAGCCATGTTATAATGTTGTTACCTCATCAAAAACAGACCTGGAGTTGTGTTTAGTTCCATTCACACGTTTGAATAATCTTTTATTATTAGTCTGTTTACATCTCCAAAGGTCAAAATGCTCTTTTCTAACCTGTGATGTCAGTAGGTGTTAACAGTAGTTTTCAAGTTAACAACTACATTTTACCTTTAGTAGAGATTGTGGAGCACTTTCTGTTTTACATGACATCACAAATTGGAACAGACTGTTTTCTATTTGAGAGAAGAATTCAGCCTAAATATCAAAAAGTCAAAGTCAACTTTATTGTCATTTCTGACATATGTGTTCGACATTCAGTGAATCAAAATTCTGTTTCTCCCTGGCCAAGCAGTGCAAAAAGACAGTGTACAAAATACAATATAAAAACGATCTAAGACAAAATCTAAAAGCAGTGCAAAGAATAAATACATACCTATTTAGGCCTACAGATGTCCAAAAATGTGCAGTGTGCATCAAAATGTGCAATGGAAGTTGCAACAGTGAAATGTGCAATAGAATGTGCATTGAAAATAAAGATAAATAATGCAGGGTGTGAATAAAACACAACTCCAGGTATGTTTGTGATTAGTAAACAAATTATAACATAGATCAGAAAATAGTGTACTTTGTTCCCTTTAAATCTCTGCAAGTACAATATTACCTGATGTTTAGTTTGAATACAGCACTGCTTTAAAGAGATGCCTTGGGAACAAATATTATAGTCTTAATTTCGCTGGGTGCTGCAGTCACGCAGTTGCCGCTTCTCTTTGCTGTTTGTTATTTATTTGTACATATTTTTTTCTTTTTTGTTCATGTGTCTTTGTGTCAACATTAAAACTGTAATACGTTTGTAATATAATTGCGTTTCTGCAGTCACTTTGTGTGTTTAATTTCCCATTAGGTCCATTAGCTGCAAACTGATAGGACTCATTACATTCTTATTAAAAAGCCTGTGAACATTTAGACACATGATATATATATATACATTTTTGAGGTTACAGTAAATTTCCATTCTCCAATGAGCAGGTTTTGTGTCTCCTCAGGGTCTGAATCAAATAAACAAATGAGTGGGAGGAAGCAAGGACACAAGGAGGTAGGGAAGGAGGCACAGAGGAAAGGACACACTGCTCTGAGGAAGGAAGTATGGACTGCTGAAGAAAACGAAAGGTAAGACTACGTTTCTTTCTATGATTCATAAATATTGTAGCTGTTATCCTCTCAGTTGCCTTAGTTTGTGTATATGTTTTCATGTTTTTCTAATCCTGGTTAATTCTTGGTTCATTGGGATTGTAAATTAGTAAAGTACTGTGCTTAAGTTATCTGTACTTTATTTAAGTACATTTAAAGTGGACCTGTTTTGCTTTTACTTCACTATATTTGAGAGCAGGGATCTGTACTTTCTACACCACTACATTTTTTTTACTGGATTGAAAAGTATTTTTTTATTATAGTATGAGACCTGCTGAAAAGGCTGAAGGTTTATTTTTAACACATTTGTAGTTTGAGCAAATAAAAATATACAAATAAAAACAGCTAGAAAAAAAATTAATTCAGTTATATGAAGCTTTATTAGATCTCAAACTCTATTTAAGTGTGTTTTTAAATATGATACTTTGACTTTTACTTGATTTTTTTTTTTTTTCGCTCCGGTATCTGTACTTCTTCCATCACTGACCTGTGGTAAATATTAATCATAGTTTCACACCAGTTAACTGGCAGTTTGTGGGGGAAAAAAAGATGAAAAGAAAAGTGCAAAAACGCAGGAAGTAACTGTGAGAAAAATTCTGTTCAAAATGAAGAGGTACTTTATGCACGAGGAAGACATTTTTCTGACAGTTTCAAATAAAAACAAGTAACAAAAAAAGGTGTTAACAATAATTATTAATTATAACTGTTGTGCATTTTGGACAGGCTTTGGCCCTTTACAGGAACATTAACATTAACATTATGGTTGCCAAGTAAAATTATGGAATTACCTCTATGTATGGCATATTGTGTCCAATCAGTAAAATTATAAACTTCACAGAAATGTTACAACTAGAAAAGAATTATGCAGTTTTTAATCAATCTTAAACACAATGATGTGAGCTATGATTTAGTGAGAAGAGCGGTCTAACCTGTCCTACAGCTCTGGAAAAAAATAAGAGACCACTGCAAAATTATCAGTTTTTCTATTTTTACTTCTTATAGGTCTGTGTTTGGGCAAAAGGAACATTTTTGTTTGAGTCTATAAACTACTGACAACATTTCCCCCAAATTCCAATTAAAAATATTATCGTTTAGAGCAGTGTTTCCCAACCAGGGAACAAGTACCCCTAGCGGTACGCGAGCACATTGCAGGGGGTACTCGGCAGTGTCGCTGCCAGGCACAAGGGGGAGATTTTTTTGAATTTTTTAATTCTAATTGAGTAAATTTGAGTTAAAGAAAAGAGAGAAAATGCCTGAGAATTAAAATTTCAAATTAAGGAGATTAAATAAAATGATTTTCATTTAATAATCTGTTGTGTCACGTTCTACTTCTGGAGAATTTTCAACACGTATGAGTGAGGGGGTACTCGAGGTATGACAAAAAGGCTCAGGGGGTACACAAGACAAAAAAGGTTGGGAAACACTGGTTTAGAGCATTTATTTGCAGAAAAAATTGTCAAAATAACAAAAAAGATGCATGTTTTCAGACCTCAAACATTGCAAAGAAACAAGATCAAATTCATTTTATAACAACATAATACTAATGTTTACACTTAAGAAGAGTTCAGAAATCAATATTTGGTGCAATAACCCTTATTTTTAATCACAGCTTTCATGCGTCTTGGCATGCTCTCCACAAGTCTTTCACATTGTTCTTGGGTGACTTTATTCCACTCCTGGTGCAAGAACTGAAGTAGCTCAGCTTTGTGTTTGTGTTGGAATTCAACAGACGCTGGAATGGAATGGCTGTAATACATGTAGAGATGCTGATTTCAGAAAAAAATGCAGTGGTCTCTTATTTTTTTTCCAGAGCTGTAAATTACACAAATAGACTCCTGTGAACTTTTAGGCATGTAATAATGTTGTTACCTCCCCAAAAACATACCTGGAGCTGTGTTTTGTTTCATTCACACATGCTTGAGTAATCCTGCTTTATTAGTCTGTCTACATGTTCAAAGCTCAAAATGCTCTGTTCCACCTTGTGATGTCAAGATGTGGTTTTCAAGTGAACGGCTGCCTTTTACCTTTAGTTCAGTAGATATGGGTAATTCCAGGGTCTGAAATCCTCCAAATGATTCTAGTGAAAGTGTGTGGAGTTTAAAAACACAGTGGAACACAAAGCTGTGAAAGACTTGTGGAGAGCATGCCAAGACGCATGAAAGCTGTGATTAAAAATAAGGGTTATTGCACCAAATATTGATTTCTGAACTCTTCTTAAGTGTAAACATTAGTATTATGTTGTTTTAAAATGAATTTGATCTTGTTTCTTTGCATTGTTTGAGGTCTGAAAACATGTATCTTTTTTGTTATTTTGACCATTTGTCATTTTCTGCAAATAAATGCTCTAAACGATAATATTAGTAGTTTATAGATTCAAACAAAAATTTTCCTTTTTTTCCAAACACATACCTATAAGTAGTAAAATCAGAGAAACTGATCATTTCTCCAGAGCTGTACATAGAGTCAAACAGGTGGCGCACCGTTTGCAAGAAAAGTTACACAGTGTAACTTTAACAATAAAATAATGAGCCACAGTTGGCAGAGCGCTTGTCTTCTGGTGGGAAGGTTGGCGGTTCAAGTCCCTGGTTGAGCAGTCAGATCCACAGGTTGTGGGCACAGGTTGGTAGTACAATTACAGCTCTCACAGATGAATACTGTTTTTGTGTCTTTGGGCAAGACGCTTAACCCACCTCGTTCCCTGTGTGTGTGTGTGTGTGTGTGTGTGTGTGTGTGTGTGTGTGAGGGGTTCCTTTATGTAAACTGCTTTGCGTTCCTTGAAGGTAGAACAGCACTATTTAAAAGTGAACTTTTACTTAAAGGGTCTATATTAATGTAGGGGGCGGCAGTAGCTCAGTTGGTAGAATGTTTGTCTACTGATTCAGGGGTTGGCGGTTCGTATCCTGCTCTTGGCCGTGTGTGATCCCAGCTCCCACAGATGAGTGCTTCTCCTTGGGCAAGACACTTAACCCCACCTCGCCCCCAGTGTCTGCGGACAGTTAGCCCCCATGGCAGAAGATACATCAAGGCCTGTTGTGACGTGAGCCGTCCTCCTGTGGACTCACCACCCACGGGAGTATTCATGGGGGCTGGTGCATTGTGTTCTGGGTGGCAGAACACAGAAATGGAGAAGTGGAAGAAGATGGATGGTCTATATTACAGTATTTTCTGATCTATTTTTTTAAATTTCCTTTATAATGTTATCTGTTTTCATAATGTTGACTCTTTCTTGTGTTTAGGTTTCTCTTAAACACTCTGTTCCAACTTGTGTCATGTGGCAATACAGGAAGTGCTCTTCTGTGGTTTTTAACTCCATACAACTTCATTTGAATATTTTCAGACCTGGAATTGCTAATCTCCAAACTTAAAAAGGGTAGCTGTTAACTTACCACTACATGACATCACGAGGTGGAACAGAGCATTTTGAGCTTTGGCTTAAACATGGCTTGGCTCCCCCTTCACTGAATGACTTTGTTAATTTTAAATCAAGTGAGGGCAGAGTGACCAGGGGAGCAGTGAGGGAAGACTGCATTATTCCTCATCGAAAAACTGTATTTGCTCAGTCTGTTTTCTCCGTCAGAGCGTCCCATCAGTGGAACTCTGTGCCTGAAGCCATCAGAACAGCTCCCTCATTCTCTGCTTTTAAAAAGAATGCTAAAAAGTGGCTGTTAGAAACACAAATGTGTGAACACTAAAACTTTTATTGTATTTCTGTAATGTTATTGTACATTTGTGTAATTTTGAATATGTAACTTTTTAAGTGTAATTTTTAATGTGTAACTTTTTAAGTGTATTTTCTTTTAGGATGCCTTTTTGACATCTGGCAAAGGGACTACTGATGCAAATGAGCTCTTATCAGCTAACTCGGGCACATTTACATTGTTTTGATGTTGATTAATGTGCATTGTCCCTTTTTAGATAGATAAATAAATAAATAAATGAAACAAAACACAACTCTGGGTATGTTTTTGATTAAGTAAAAACATGTGACTCAAAGCTCACAAGAGTAAATTTTACATAATATGAAATCATCTGCTGACTTAATAAGCGTTGAAAAGCAAAATCAAAACTCACTATCACACTCATACCAGTTCTCTTTCATTTTTTGCGTTGCGTGTTTGAACTGCTGTTTGTATTTTTGTTTCATTTCTCCCCGAGGAGGTTTGGTTTGAATCCGTTCAAACCTGAATATTTCACAAGTTTAATCTTGCCACTCTCCTTCTGCCAGTGTTCCTCCGAACTGCAGCTTCAACTAAGCGTGGATCCAAAATCTGTTTTTTTCTGAACTGAAGCTCTGAGTGAAAACAGGACAGACCACGGTGAGTCGAATACCTCCTCCAATACTAATGTCTGCTCACTCTGTAGCTCTGTTGTTTCGTGGTGCGGTTGAAGGTAATGGTGAGGAGACGCAGTGGTGAATGAAGATTTGTTGCTTAAGTATAAATATCACTTGAAAAAAATCTACTGAAGTCAAAGTATTTGAATATATGTTTAAAAAAAGTGCTTTCAATGTGTATTTGTCTGGAATGTTTCACAATTTTAGAATGTATAGATTAAAAAATTATACAGTTTCACTTCATTCAGGATGTTACCACAGACATGGTAAAAATAAACCTTAATAACCCCTAAAATCATATGTTGTATACTTTTACTTTTCAGTCCAGTTCAAACATGTAGTGGACTAGAAAGTACAGAAACCTGCTCTCAAATGTAGTGCAGTAAAAGTAAAAAGTATCCACTTTAAAATTCAATTGAAGTACAGATACTTTCTACTTACTTGTTATTTTACTACCTATACTTTGTTACTTGTACCACTGGGGCAATGGACCTTGTCACTAATATGAAGGACCAATAGTGGATTTTATGCAATTTTTAAAAATGAAATATTTGAACATATTTTGTGACTACCTGAAATAGTTATAAAAGTGACACAAGTCGTGTGTTGTGGTGGGTCCTGCTGCTTTCATGGTGACTCTGCAGCTTTGAGCTTATAGATAAGGTTTGCCATGTTTTTCAATTTTATCTCCCAACACAGAAAGGGAAATGTATGTTATTATGTTTTGTACTTAAATCATCTTATCTGATTTGAAAGACAAAACATTAAAAAATGCACAAAATCTGGTATCAAATTATAGACACAAATAAGAGAAAAATAAAAAATAATAATATCTGATGGAGCGGTGCAAGAAACACAAGTGTTCAAACCATTTCATTGTCAACAACAATGAAATAAAACAAAGTTTTATTGTTTAAATGTTTAACAGTTTGTTTTTAACTGTTTGTATTTTAACTGTTGCTTTTAACTGCTTTTAACTGCCTATAATGTATATTATACTTGTTGTAAGGCGACCTTGAGTGTCCAGAAAGGCGCCTAATAAATACAATTTATTATTATTATTATTATTATTATTATTATTATTATTATTATTATTATTATTATTATTATTATTATTATTATTATTATTATTATTATTATTATTAAAGGTCCCATGACATGGTACTTCTTGATGCTTTTATATGGCTCCTTAATGGTTCCCTAGTACTGTAAATGAATCCTTCTTCAAAATCAACACTCAGTGCATGAGAAACAGAGATAAGATAAGAAAGAGTAATTTTTCTCTCTCTGAACAGTCCATTATGGGAGTTGTTGCTTGAATGCAAATGAGGAGAAAAGAGATGGCCTATAGTAGAGGGTGGGGGCGTGGCCAAACTCTCCGCTCTCAGCTGTTCGCTCTGATCCATTTCCGCGTTTTTGCGCGGAGAAGAGATGAGAAGCATTCCATTGAAAAATAAACACATTTACACAGAAAATAAAATTAAACCACAAAATTAAACCTGTTCAAAGGTCCAGAGGCTCAGATAAAGGACTTCCGAGCCTAGAAACACTCGGACGTGCCTCCAGGCAAATAAAAAAACGCATTTCGCATTGCCTAGCGCATTCGCAGTCCAAACTCTCTGGGCGTGATTTACAGAGACGCTGAGTAGACACAGACGGGGGGGGGGGTGGAGCTGCATTTTTCGAGCTGACGTCAATAAGATCAAAGATCAAATCAAAGATCAAAGTCAGCTTTATTGTCAATTCTGCCATATGTGTTCAACATACAGTGAATCGAAATTTCGTTTCTCTCTGGCCAGGTAATGCAAAAAGACAGTGTACAAGATACAATATGAAGACAAAACACAACAAAAACTATCTAACTAAGACAGAGATCTAAAGTTAAACTAAAGTCTAAGATCTAAAATCTTAAAACAGTGCAACATAATAAATAAATACCTATATACAGATTTCCAAAGTGTGCAGTGTGCATCAAAAATGTGCAATGGAAGACACAGCAGTGAAATGGTAATGTGCAATGGAATGTGCATTGAAGTTAAGATAAAATAAATGTGCAACAGTAGTAATTCTAGTGCAATAACAGGAGTAAACAACAGTAGTAAAAATTCCAGTAGTAATGTGCAATAACAGTAGTGAACAACAGTGCAACGGGAGTAAAATTCAATAACAGGAGTAAACAACAGTAGTAAAAATTCCAGTAGTAAATGTGCAATAACAGTAGTAAACAACAGTACAACAGTAGTAAAATTCCAGTAGTAAATGTAAATGTGCAACAGTGCAACAGTCGTCCTTAGCAGCAGTTTTTTAAAGTGTCTAGAGTGATATGTCTTTTATGGAATACAGGTTATGCCAATATGGGGGGTGGGGGGTGGGAGATGGGTAAGGTGGGAGTTCAGGTGAGAGTTCAGCCTCCTGACAGCCTGGTGGATGAAGCTGTTTGAAAGCCTGGTGGAGTGGGCCCGGAGACTCCGGTACCTTCTCCCCGAGGGCAGGAGGCTGAACAGGCTATGTGCGGGGTGGCTCGGGTCACCCACAATGCTGGACGCTCTGCGGGTGAGCCGGGTGTTAAAAATGTCTAGGAGGGAGGGGAGAGAGACACCAGCGATCCTCCCAGCTGCATTCACTATGCGCTGCAGGGCTTTCCTGTTCTGTTCAGTGCAGCTCCCGTACCACACAGTGATGCAGCTGGTCAGAACGCTCTCAGTGGTGCCTCGGTAGAAGGTGGTCATGATGGGTGGGGGGGCTCCAGCTCTCCTCAGTTTGTGGAGGAAATAGAGGCGCTTCTGAGCCCTCTTTGCCAGTGATGTAGTATTCAGTGTGGGGGGTGGGGGGGGGGGATTTGATGTGTGCCATGACTAGCCGTTCAAAGCACTTCATGATGATGGGGGTCAGTGCAACAGGGCGATAGTCATTAAAAGTGGCCGGAGTGGGCTTCTTTGGCACGGGAAGGATGGTAGTGGTTTTGAAGCAGGAGGGAATGACAGCCTGGCTCAGAGAAGCATTAAAGATGTCTGTGAAGACATCCTTGAGCTCCTCTGCACAGTCTTTCAACACACGACCAGGGATCCCGCTCTTGACATAAGAAACATCAGTGGTTGAGCGGTCAGATCCACTGACCCACAGGTTGGTTGGTACGATTCCAGCTCCCACAGATGAATGCTGCCATTGTGTCCTTGGGCAAGACACTTAACCCTCCTCGCCCCCAGTGTCTGCGTACACTGGTGTGTGAATGCGTGTGTGAATGGGTGATTGGTTCCTTGTTGTAAAGCGCTTTGGGTGCCTTGAAGGTGGAAAAGCGCTATATAAAGATGTGACCATTTACCATTTGTCCGGGCCTGCAGCCTTGCGGGTGTTGATCCTGGAGAGTGTCCTCTTCACGCTGGCTGCAGACACACACAGGGGCTGGTCGTGGGGAGGTGGTGGAGTTTTTTGGGGCCGGGTGTAATTTCCTGCCTCAAACCATGCAAAGAAGCTGTTGAGGTCATTTAGCAGGGTGATGTTGCTGTCACAGGTCTGTGGCAAGGGTTTGTAGTCCATGATGTTCTGGATGCCCTGCCACAGACTCCGTGTGTCCCTGCTGTCTCTAAAGTGTCCGGTTATTTTCTGTGTGTATTTGTGTTTGGCTTTCCTGATGCCACGGGACAGGTTGGTTCTTGCTGCCTTCAGATGTGTGACATCCCCGGCTCTGAAGGCAGCGTTCCTGGCTCTCAACAGCCTGTGAACCTCCCCTGTCAGCCATGGCTTCTGGTTAGCCCTGGTGGTGATAGGTGCCTTGTTGAGAATCGCCCGTTTGAGCTGTGTTTTTTTCTAACGCAGAAAAGGGCCGCAAATGCTCAGTTTAGACATTTCGCAACTTTTAGCCATGGGGGGGGGGGCCTAAACAGGGTAGGGGAGCTCACATTAACGTTCAAAAACCTCAGAAAGTGAAAATGTCATGCCATGGGACCTTTAATAACATAAACCTTTTGTCACTTGTAGACTTACTCTACAATAGGAAGAGTATCCAAAATGTTTCTCAAGTAAGAGTACTGTTACTTCAATGAAAATATTACTCAATATGAAGTATGCTAGTAGAAAAGTACAATTTCTTTAAAATGTTGCTCAAATAAATGTAACTGAGTAGCACAGGGCAGGTGGTCACTACAGGGCCGAGATCTCTAAGAGCTGACTTTACCAAACCAAAATACCAGAGCTACTCATTTTAATGGTCCTAAGAAACATAAACAAGAGTTAGATGGGGTACAGCTGGTGCTTATAAAACACATATCCATTATCTAGTTATCAGAGCACTAAGTTAGTTCAAAATGATACATGTCCAAAGGTAATTCATCACATTTGAGCACGTACAATTCAGAAATCCCTTGTCGAACTACAGCTTTGGAAAAAAATAAGAGACATTTTTTTCTGAAATCGGCATCTCTACAGGTATTACAGCCATTCCATTCCAGAGTCTCTTAAATTCCAACACAAACACAAAGCTGAGCTACTTCAGTTCGTGCACCAGGAGTGGAATAAAGTCACCCAAGAACAATGTGAAAGACTTGTGGAGAGCATGCCAAGACGCATGAAAGCTGCAATTAAAAATAAGGGTTACTGCACCAAATATTGAACTCTTCTTAAGTGTAAACATTAGTATTATGTTGTTTTAAAATGAATTTGATGTTGTTTCTTTGCATTGTTTGAGGTCTGAAAACATGTTTTTTTTGTTTTTTTGTTATTTTGACCATTTGTCATTTTCTGCAAATAAATGCTCTAAATGATAATAATTTTATTTTGAATTTGGGGGAAATGCTGTCAGTAGTTTATAGACTCAAACAAAAATGTTCCTTTTGCCCAAACACATACCTATAAGTAGTAAAATCAGAAAAACTGATAATTTTGCAGTGGTTTCTTATTTTTTTCCAGAGCTGTATTTGGAAGGGGGTGGAGAGCTTCTGGTAGCTTCTGAGTTACAGGTTGGAGACCCCTGATGTAGGGACAGATTCAGCTGAAAACTACTATATTGTAAGTCAATCCTTTCTACTAACATTGCGTACGGCTGGAGATTTGTTGTACTTAAAGCGCTTTGGAAGTTTAATTGTGACTATGATTGTTGATGGTCTTAGAGGCACAGAACACCAGCCACATCTCTGTCAGTCTGCCCCAGGACAGCTGTAGCACAGTGACTAAGAATGGAAATGAAAGAAAAATACACTTTGAGTCCATTTGAGTGATCTTAAATGAATCCTTTATGAATACTATTACTGCTACTGCAAACTGGACTGACAGATACTGATGTGATGTGGTGACAGTTTTCATGGCGTGGGCGTATGGCGCTTCCTGTTGCTCTTGTGTCACTTCCTGTGGCTGTGGTGTCACTTCCTGTTGTGGGATCTTTAGATGAGTGAGACATAAGGCTAAAGGTTTATATGAGAGAAGTCCCGGAGTTTGGTGAGTTCAATAATAGATGATACATGTTTTGAGGGGGTTTTTTTTGCATTTAATTTTATTCTGAAAATCTTCAACCTGGAGCTATAGTCATTCTATATTATCTGTGTAATAAACATTCGAGTAATCGCTTAAAACGTTTGATAATATTTGACATTCTGTTGCAACTGAAGTATTCGAAGACCTACTGCAAGAAAATATATTATAATTTTCGAGACAATTCACATTTTTCCAAGATTTAATACTAATTACTTTAAACTAAAACTGGCTTCACTGAACTGCACTGATGTGATGTAATATTTATTATTATTATTATTATTTCAGAGTGAGATATGTCATCTTAAAGTACCGCCGACAGCGTAATTTCTTCAGGATGAACTCTCCCGCTCCGCTTTCTCCAGAGGTAGAGACTCCGCCCCCTGGTCCTCTGACGCTGTCCCCTTCAGTGACCACGCCCCCTCCCCTGACCACACCCCCACCTGTGACCACGCCCCCTCGGAAATGCTCCATAAGACTTCAGGAGAGGTGAGTCTGATGTAGATTTAACCTTTTTCTACTCTAAACCTGAGTGTGTACATCCCATCTTTTTAAAGGGACCGTATTACGCCGTTTTCTGATCTCTGTTATAATGTTGTTTCCTCGTCACAAACATCCCTGGAGTTGTGTTTTGTTTCATGTTGAACACACAAATCCTGCATATTTAGGCTGGAGTCTTTCTCTCAAACAGAAAGCACTATGGGGGGGGGACTTATTATAGCAATAAGTCCATAATATTTGTCCAGAGAAACGCAAATCTATTACAGACTGCTCTTTCTTCAGTCGCAGCAATAATTCATTTATCTTCTGTCTTTTCAAATCTCCGTTCAAGTTATTGTATTGCGTGAAAAGTCCCTCAGTCGTCCAGGTAGAATCCATGATCAAAGGAGAAGTTCAATTTGTCAACTGGACAAAGTTTGTTTGGTTGAAAACGTTTCGCCGCTCATCCGAGAGGCTTCGTCAGCTCTGGTTATTGTACTGGTTAGACCCTGCTTATATCTAGCTGCCGGGAGGTGCGTCCTACAATGACAAAGGACAGAACACCGAGCCACAAACCGAGCCACAAACAAAGCAATGTGGTCTACTCCATTCAGTGTAGTGAGGATTGCAGTGAGCGCTACATTGGGGAAACAAAACAGCCACTTCACAAGAGGATGTACCAACACAGGCGGGCGTGCCAGAGTGGACCGGCTTCTGCGGTACATCTTCACCTAGAAGCCACGGGCCATTCTTTTGAGGACAGTGAGGTTCAGATCTTAGCCAGGGAAAAGAACTGGTTTGAGAGGGGAGTTAAAGAGGCTATTTTTGTCAAAAAAGAGAATCCGTCATTAAACAGAAATGGGGGAGTGAGACATAACTTGTCTCCCATTTATAATGCGATTCTTAGACCAGTCAAACAGAGTCAGGGCAGAGGGGTGGAGAGGGTCGTTAGACGTTGAATAGGGGGTCGAAACCAGCCGTCAGAGTAATTTGAAAAACAAAGAGACAGATTAGGGGGGATCGTTTTCAGAGCTTTTGTCATTGTAGGACGCGCCTCCCGGCAGCTAGATATAAGCAGGGTCTAACCAGTACAATAACCAGAGCTGACGAAGCCTCTCGGATGAGCGGCGAAACGTTTTCAACCAAACAAACTTTGTCCAGTTGACAAATTGAACTTCTCCTTTGATCAAGTTATTGTATTGTTCGAAATGCCGTGTCTCGTATATTCCTTGAGCACCGCCACTTGTTGCAAACGCACCGAGCATACAGGTTTCCCATTCACCTCCGTGAACAAATAGGAATTAGTCAATTTTTCTTGGAAAATCCTGCACTCGGCGTCCACTTTTCTCATTTTTGACATTTTGCTGATGAGGGTGTCACGTCAACAGTCCAAACCATGGTCCTTTAAGAGCGTTTGGAAAGTGGCGAGTCTTCATTTGTGCTGCTCTGGTGGGAGGGGCCACGCACAGAGGCGCTGGAGATGCTGCTGTGCTAAACTATGCAGAAAATTACCAATATTTTAATAGAAAATTAAAATATAATTAAAATATTTCAATAGAAAATCAGCCGAGGGCCAGATTAAAGGTCTTGGAGGGCCGGATCTGGCCCCTGGGCCGCATTTTTGACACCCCTGATTTAGATCATTTCAACCCAGTAATTGTTAATGTCCACTGAACTAAAATAGCTGTTAATTTTGAGATGTAGACAGACCAATAATAAAAGATTCCTCAAACCTGCGTGATTGAAACAAAACACAACTCCAGGTATGTTTTTAAGGAGGTAACAACATTCTGACATGGCTTAAAGCTTTGTGTAATATAGGACATTTAAGTGGAACCATCTCAACAAGCCTTCAGTTTTTTCCTCTGGTGTATTCAGCCCATCTCTTTCTTCTTGAACCAGCTGTGATGTGTCTCTTTTTCTTGCCTGGGGTCAGAACACAGGACACACATTGCCTGTCATGTCAAAACTGCTTAGGAGGAAAAAAAAATAGGAAAAAATATCACTAGGGACTGGAAAACATTGCAGATTTCCGCAGAATCGATGAGCGAAGCACCAAACTCTGTTAATCTGATGTGATAGAAATGTAATTTTGTTTGTAAATGTATGTGACCAATGAGCGCTTGTTTCACATGCCTCACCAGTGTTGGGAAGTAACTGAATACAAGTACAGAGAATACATATTCAGAATACTAATTCTGACTAACTGTATTCTGGTAAAGTTACTTTTTCATTTGGTGATATTCAGTATACAGTTACATTTCTAAAATCAAAGTAATCACACAATTTTGGGCACATCATCAAATAAAAAATTCTGCTCTTGTAGTGACTGTAAGAGTAATTCTTCCTTCCAGTCACAACAAACGGTGAAACAAACATAAAGTTGGTTTTAATCCCATGCTGCCTCTTTACTCTATAATTTAAATACAACGTAAAGAATAAAAGTATTCTAAGTAATCTGAATAAAGTACTCTGTTTGGACCAAGTAAGAATATGCTACAAAATATTATTATATATTATATTTAATGCAGGTATTCAGTATTCAGTAACTAAATACATGGATATTCTTCCCATCCACTGGGACAATAAAAATGGCTCTGGCATTTTTGACTTAGACTGGCCCCTCATAATTAGCAGAGCACAATGGACTAATTTATGTTTGTGTTCCCCGAAGTAAAGTATTTTACTATTGTTATGTCTTGGCCGAGGAGAAACCAGGGCGCAACATTTAAAAGAAAAATCCCAAAAACCACCAGCAAACTCGCAGTAACTACACATTCAATGGTTTATTTAAAATGCATCTTGCACACAAGGACAGGAGTACATTGGCTGGCACCCCAGGTGAAATTCCTGTGGAAATTAACCGTTAAAAAAAAAAAAAAAAAAAAACTTTTCTCATCGAATCTACACGATTCACGTAGGTCACCTGTTTTGGCTTCAAAACGGCGAATTTCGCTGAAAGGTGAGCGCTTTTCATGCCTGTCCATCACCTAAACGTCCTGGTATTATCCTAACATTACTACCTGCTTACCTGCTGTGCCTGTACTACACTTCCCTGTCCCTCACTCTGTCCCTCGGGTTCCCTCGAGTTCCCTCGGGTTCCCTCGGGTTCCCTCGAGTTCCCTCGGGTTCCCTCGGGTTCCCTCGGGTTCCCTCGGGTTCCCTGTCCACAGTCTCTGGCTGCTCCTCTCCCTGTCCACCTTCAACCTGGGCTGCAGAGGACGTGGAGGCTCCAGCAGCCCCTCCAGAGAACAAAACATATAACAGAACATTTTGCAGCGTCTATAGTGAGATTTTTAAAATCTTTTAGCCCACAACTTGGACGGCAGTAGCTCAGTTGGTAGAGCGCTTGCCTAGTGATCCAGGGGTTGGCGGTTCGAATCCTGCTCTTGACGGGTGGACCGCGTGTGATCCCAGCTCCCACAGATGAGCGCTGCTGTTGTGTCTTTGGGCAAGACACTTAACCCCACCTCGCCCCCAGTGTCTGACAATGGTAGCCCCCATGGCAGAAGATAAATCTTCTGTAGATAAATACTCCTGTGGACCTGTGACCTGGGTCCTGTGGACCCACCACCCGTGGGAGGATTCATGAGGGCTGGTGCATTGTGTTCTGGGCAGTGGAACACTGCTTGGACTGCTGCCCCCATGACCCAGAGAATGGAAAAAGCGGAAGAAGATGAATGTATGAATGAATGAGCCCACAACTTCTCCGCACCCCGTTTCTGCCACTTCTCCATATTTCCACGCTCAACACTGAAACTGGCGGGGATCAGTGCAGAGAAAGGGGTGGGACCGCTCTCCTAAGCTTCTATATCCTGATTGGTTTAATCCACTGTCTATATTGAAGATGGACAGCATTGGCCGCAGGGACTGTCGGCCCACTGGGAAAATGTCCGGTATGCCCGATTACCAGTCCAGGCCTGTTCCTATCTCTGTCTCTCTGTCTCTCTGTCTGGTTTGGTCATACCCGAGACACAGCATGGGAGACCAGACTGATATCAAACTGCATAAAAACGCACAGATATCAGTCTGGATTTACCACTAAAATTCTCCTATGTGAGATCAATAAAGTCTTATCTTAACACTTTTCATGAGACTCAAATTTTAAGGGAGCCTGGCACCTTGGCTACCTCAGCAACAGCAGATGATTCTAGGCTCTGGAAATCTGTGTCTCACAACACCTGCCATTTTCACACAGTACGAGCTTCAGAGAGATGGGGTCAGTCATGAAGTTTAACTTGCTTTTTTAAAGGGCTAATATTACACTATTTTCTGATCTATGTTGTAATGTTGTTTCCTCATCACAAACATACCTGGAGTTGTGTTTTGTTTCATTCACACGTTTAACACACAAACCCTGCATATTTAGGCTGGAGTCTTCTCTCAAACAGAAAGCACTCTGTTCCACCTTGTGATGTCATGTGGTAATACAGGAAGTGCTCCACTGCTGCACCACTTCACTAGAATCATTGGATAATTTCAGCCCTGGAATTGCCAGTCTTTACTGAACTAAAGGTAAAGAGCTGTTGACTTGAATAATAGGTGGAACAGAGCATTTTCAGCTTTGGAGATGTAGACAGAGTAATAAAGGATTATTACATGTGTGAATGAAACAAAATAAATGAATAAAATAAATATAGAAAGAAACAAAACAAATTTTTTGGGACCATCTTTGACCTGCTTCTCTGATTCGTTTTCTGTTGCAGACGAGGCTCTAATCTTGCGCTCCTATTGGACGTGTCCAGTCTGGAGGCGGAGCCTCTGTGCTCTGTGTCCACGCCCAAAGAGGTGTGGCTTCATCTGCTGCACACCTCATCACGGAGACTGTCCCCGGCCGAGCTACAGGAAGCAGCGAGGGACACACTAGCTCTGACACAGGAGTACCAGGTTATAAGTGGTTTCTAATGCTGACATTAAATTCTGTATAAAAGTATAAAGTCATATAATAATAATAATAATAATAATAATAATAATAATAATAATAATAATAATAATAATAATAATAATAATATTTATCTTCATCAGAAAATCCCTCCAAATTTTGTCAGTTCAGTGGAGTTAAATGTACCTGGTCACATGATTAAAGACCGCTATAAGACCATCCTACCCAGTGAGTATTATGGTTAACACAACTGCTATAACAACACAGCTACTACTACTAATACTACTACTACTTCTACTACTACTACTACTGCTACTACTATTACTCCTACTGTTACTACTACTATTCCTACTGCTGCTACTACTACTACTACTACTACTACTACTACTACTACTACTACTGCTTCTAGTACTGCTACTACTGCCAGTACTATTACTTTTAACACAACTGGTATAGTACTACTACCACTACTACAACTACTACTATTGCAATAGTAGATAATATAGTAGATAATATATACTGATGTATATACTGTATATAACACAGGTAGTTTTGGTAGTATTTATTAAACTTGCTTGAAAAAAATCTGCTCTGCTCGTGGTCAGACCCAGAGACTCGAGTGGTTCTGAAGAGTCCAGAGGAAGGTCCAGACGGATACATCAATGCCAACTACATTCGGGTGAGTACTTCTTCTACTACACTAGTACTACAACTCCTACTGTTATTACTGCTGCTGCTGCAATGGGCGCGGTCACAATAGAGACCTCACTGTGAGCGCCGCTACTTCCTGTCCAATTTTATCTCTATGAGGTCTTTACTGAATCGTGCTAAAATGAATAAATATTTAAGGATAAGACGGTGAACGGGGAGCTGTGGACGGATGTCACTGACGACATGTTAAAACATACACAAATAAAACAAATACTTCAGCGGAGGATATTTCTGTGTTTAGAAAAAAAGATTTTTGTGTCTCAGTGCTAACGCTAATGCTAATTTTGAGGCATAATAAATATTACAACAACGCCACAAACTGAAATAATCTACATGTAAAATTATTAAGTTGACTACTCTTTATTTGAATCAATTTGAATTTCAATACACTGTTTATTTTATGTTTTATGATTGTAACAAAAGTGATAGCTCTGAACAGGGCTCTCAAGTCTCACGCTTTGAGAGTGTGACACACGCAATTCGACATGTTCACACGCTCACACGCCACACATGGTATTTCTTACGCTGAAAACACAGTGGAGCACTTGCTGTATTACCTTATGACATCACAAGGTGAAACAGAGTGAATTAAACAAAACAAAACTCCAGGTACGTTTGATGAGGAAATAACAATGAGAAAATTATAACCTGGATCAAAAAAAAAAGCGTAATATGGAAGTTTAACAGTGTTTTTTACGATCATTTTGCAGGGGTATAAAGGAGTCCCTAAAGCATACATCGCCACCCAGGGCCCCATGGTGCACACAGTGGGGGACTTCTGGGACATGGTGTGGCAGGAGAAAGCGCCTGCCATTGTCATGCTCACTAGACTGAAGGAGGAGCAGCAGGTGAGACTTCCCCCTCCCCAGACACTTCCTCTGTATGATAAAGATCAATGAAATACATACATTACTTTAGACTTTGTAATTTTGTTAAGTAATGTACTTGTAATCTGGGCAATATTTATTACTATGTAATATCTTAAACTGGGTTTTTGTAGCATATCCACCTATTGTTGTGCAACACCTATTTACAGTGTAATATCCTGTGGTGCAATACTTAACACTGTGCTATAGCTGTTGGCAACATTTACTACAGTACAATATGCTAAACTGATTTCTGTGAAACTTCTCCCTCTACAATGTAGAGACTCTCAAGTGTGTGTATTTGGCTGTATGTGTCACCCCTACTGCAATATCTGAGCAAGACTTGCAATAACCTGGTAACTAATGTGTAGTACCAGCTGTAGAGGACTTTTTTGCACTATTTTTTCCTCTTTTTGCACTATTTTAGTTTAATATTTTTGCTCTATTTTTTTCTATACTGTGTTATAAATATGCTACGTTGTATATATCGAACTTAAATGTCTGCACTGAAGTGAGATGTTTTCAGTCTCATTGTGAGTATGTATGATGTAAATTGTACATGTGAACAGTGACAATAAAAGGCATTCTATGTTCTATGTAATGTAGTAAGAAGTGTCAGTTTCTAGTGTTTGGTGAATAGACATCAACAGATTTCTTTATGATTACAGTTATCAACTATTAAAGGTTCTATTACACAAATTGACTCTTTTTCTCTCTCACTCTCTCTCTCGCTCTCTTTTCCCCTCTTCCTCTCTCTCTGTCTTTCTGTCTCTCTCAGAAGTGTGAATTGTACTGGCCTCAGTCCGACTCTGAACCGAGTTGTGGATCCTTTGGACGATTCCAACTCCAGGTCACAGACAGGAGCGAGAGACATGGCTTCACCATCACGGACATCAGTGTACAGGTGAGAATACTCCACCACCTCTCTCCCCAGACACTTCCCTTTCCCCAGACACCTCCCTCTACCTAGACAGTTTATCTGACTTTTCCCCCACATCACAAAAATGTCTAATATGAAAAGGACTTGAAAGCTACAGAATCCCTAAAGTCCCCTGAATTTTTTTAAAAATGATCTTGTTTGCATTTAACCCCGGATAATATTTCAGCTCTGGAGCATAGCAACAAAGCAAATTGATTAAATCTGTCAGGAATTGACAATGTAATTTTGATTATTAAAAACATAACTGAATTTAATGAAAGATCAATACTTTCTCCACAGAAATGAGCAGGTGGCATACCCTCACTAAAACAGTTGTACAGAGCACCTCTAAGGGTAGAGCAGTATCCGGATCAATAAAAGCCCTTTGTGGGTCATTGTGTTGGGTCTGTGCGCCCTCTTGTGGCGATTGGTGATACTGACGGTTGAGTAAGCGCCCTTTGGTTCATTTGTGAATCAGATCACATTTGGGAAGGCATGGCCCACAAATCAATGTGTTTTCTAATAACATTATTAAATTAGAATGATCAGTTTGCCTTGTTGCTTTGGTCATAAAGCAAATTAAGATAAGATAAGATAAGACTTTATCAGGAGAAATTCACTTGCCACATTAGCTCCAGGCAGTTTAGTGCAGAAGAAAGTTAAAGATCCCATGACATGGTACTTCTTGATGCTTTTATATGGCTCCTTAATGGTTCCCTAATACTGTAAATGAATCCTTCTTCAAAATCAACACTTACGCAGGTGCATGAGAAACAGAGATAAGATGAGAAAGAGTTTTTTTTTTTTCTCTCTGAACAGGCCATAATGGGCATTGTTGCTTGAATGCAAATGAGGAGAAAAGAGCTGGCCAATAGTAGAGGGTGGGGGTGTGGCCAAACTCTCCGCTCTCCGCTCTAGCTCTCAGCTGATCCATTTCCGTGTTTTTGCACGGGGGGAGAGATTTGAAGTGTTCCATTGAAAAATAAACACATTTCCACAGAAAATAAAATTAAACCACTGCTGTTCAAAGGTCCAGAGGCTCAGATAAAGGACTTCCGAGCCTAGAAACACTCGGACGTGCCTCCAGGCAAATAAAAAAACGCATTTCGCATTGCCTAGAGCATTCGCGGTCCAAACTCACTGGGCGTGATTTACAGAGACGCTGAGTTCAGACAGACGGGGGTGGAACTGCATTTGCATTTCTTTTTTCGATCTGACGTCAATAAGTTTCCTTGTTCAAAATCGCCCGTTTGAGCTCCGATTTTTTGTAGCGCAGAAAAGGGGGGGGGGGGGGGTAGGTAATAGTAATAAAATAAGTAAATAAGAGCATATAGAAAAAGTCTGTGTTAACGATTTTTTTTAGGGAACTTGAGGGGGTCTATAGAATCTCAGAATATCAGATTGAATTTGAGTGGTTTTAAACAGTTAATACGTTTTATTTTATACAAAATAGCTTAATTGCAGATTTCAAGCTATATTAACTTATTTTCAGTGTAAAATTGTTTGTTTCTCAGTTAAACTCAGAATCCCGAAGCGTGAGACATTTCTGGTTCTCGTCATGGCTCGATAACCATGTCCCAGAACACACCTCTGCTCTGCTGCGATTGGTCCAAGAGGTCGAGGACTTCTGCTCTCAGCCAATCACAGATGAGGAGAACAGGAGCGGACCCATCATTGTCCACTGCAGGTGAAATAGTTGTAAATTGAATTTTGAGTAATATGTTTGTAGAAGTAGTATACAGTGGTACCTCACCTTACGAACGACCCAACAAACGAAAATTTCAAGTTACGAAACGCCTTCACGTTAAATTTTGGTCTCTAGATATGAAAGAAAATTCAAGTTACGAAACGCAAAATCTCAAAAATTCAAATAAGGCGCGCTCAGCCACACACATTATACGCTTTTCTGACTGGATTTAAACTTTTCTCACATTTCTCTCTCGTTTAAACACTCAAACTTTCATAGATTTTCAACAAAATGTATTAATAGTGAAGCGTGGGGGAAAGGGGGAGGGCGGTGTGTGTGCGCGCGGACACGTGTGTGATAGCGCAGCATGACCCGGCGCGGGGCGCGAGCACCAGACCCGTGCTCAAACCGTGCCAGGTCTAAACCAGGTCTAAACCAGGTCTGAACCAGGTCTAAACCAGGTCTAGACCACGGCGGCTCTTGCACGCATTCGTTCATGCGCTCAGACTGCGTGCGGTCCCCCTCGCTGCTCGCCTCAGCCGTGACTCGAAACGAAACCAGGAAATAGACCCGCATGCGGTGGTTTAGACCTGGTTCAGACCTGGTTCAGACCTGGTTTAGACCTGGCACGGATTGAGCACGGGTCTCTGCTCGCAGCCCCGCGCCGGGTCATGCTGCGCTATCACACATGTGTCCGCGCACACACACCGCCCTCCCCCTTCCCCCCACGCACGCAGTCGCTGCTCGCCTCAGCCTCAGCCTCGTGAGGTACACTGGTGCTGCTTGGTCTAGACCTGGTATAGTCCACGTTTAGTCCTGGGTTTACAGTCTCTATGCAGAACACAATGTTACACTATAAAAAAATGTTACACTATTAAAAAAAAAACTTGGAACAGGGCCTTGGAACGAATCAGGCTTTTTCCATTGAAATAGCTACTCAACTTACGAAAAATTCACGTTACGAAACCACTTCTGGAACGAATTAATTTCGTAAGGTGAGGTACCACTGTATTCTTTAGAACAGTCATTATTAGGTGCTGTTCTTCAGTGCAGGGATAGGTCGCAGCGGCTGCTTCATTGCCTCCAGTGTTTGTTGTAAACAGCTCAGAGACTCTGGGGCAGTCGATGTTCTAGAGACGGTCTGTCAGCTGAGACTGGACAGGTACTAAAATTCATCTAATATTCATCTAGAGATTCACTACTACTACTACTGCTGCTACTACTACCGCTACTACTGCTGTTACTACTACTACTACTACTACTATGACTACACCTTAAAAAAACAGTTTTAAAGGTCCTTTATTACTCAAAATTTACTTTAATCTCTAAGATATTAGCCATGTTATACTATTGTTACCTCTTCAAAAAAATACCTGGAGTTGTGTTTTGTTTCATTCACACATTTGAGTAGTCATGGATTATTAGTCTGTCTACATCTCCAAAGCCCAAAATGCTCTGTTCCAATTTGTGATGTCATCAAGCTGTAGTTTTTATCTAACAGCTACCATTTACCTTTAGTAAATTATTGAACTGATTCTAGCGAAGGTGTATGGAGTTCAGAAATAGAGCGGCATCACACGGTGGAACAGAGTGTTTTCAGTTTGAGAGAAGAACTCAGTCTAAATATGCAGGGTTTGTGTGTTAATGGAACAAAGCACAACACCAGGTATGTTTTTGACGGGGAAACAACATTATAACATAGATCAAAACATATGGGCCCTTTAAAACAATCCCTGTGTTTTCCACCCCCTGCTGGTCAGAGGAGGGATGATCCAAACGCAAGAGCAGTACCAGTTCCTCTACTACACCCTGGCGCAGTACTCATTACTCCTACAGGTTAGTACTGCATGACTACTGCCATTTGAGTCGTTCTAGTTCAAAGTATCAGTTGTATTTCTTTGTCAAACCTACAGGGTGAGAGTGTGGAGAACTCAGAACTAGATTTAGACCTGCACAAACTACAGCTACACGACCAGTAGCAGAAACAAAAGAATAAAATGTCAAGTTTGAGTATTTTTTGTCAAAAAAATATGTTTACTGATTTTTTTAATGTTATTTTAAATGTAACTTAATGTAAATAATAAAAGCTGTCATTGAGGTATCTTTTGAGTGTGTGTCATTGTATTAGGGTTGTCAAAAATTTCGAAAATCTGATACTAAATGACAAAAAAAAACTATGTAAGTATCGAAATGAGATAGTTGAGCAAGTTCCAGTATTAAAAAAGTCACATTCACATTACAAAAATGAACCTTTCCAGAATAGCTTTATAATGATCTTAAGCTGTATTAGTAAAGTATAGGACCACATAGACCAGACCCGGGCATTTCAAGGCCCGGGGGCCAAATACGGCCCGCGAGCCGACTCTGACCGGCTTGCGAAAGGTTGCTTGGAATTTAGAGAATAAAACCTACTCTCAAAATTGTACATAATGCATTTGTACTGATGATCATCTGTCGGATGTGCTTTACATCTGCACCTCAAACATGCAACCTGACTTTGATGCACTTAAAGCTAAACAGAGGCTTGATTTCTCTCACTGATCAAGAAAAAAAACACTAAACATGCTAACTTTGACTTTTTTTCTACACAGTTTGGCAGTTGGGTAAATGTTGTGACATATCTTGTATTATATTATTTGGCAAACAAAGACATTGTGGTGTCTTAATACAAAGTTAAGAAAGTTAAACTCAGAAAGCATTGTGGGGTTAATGTGACTGAAAAAGAGTTACAAATGTTTCATGTTTACCATTGTTTTGAATTATTTTACTGAACAAATTCAGTTTTTATAAAACCATAATTTACCAGCTTCTGTAAACAATGCCATTTACTGATTTCAACGTAGAAATAAAATTAATAACCAGAGTAGACTTCAAACTTTTGGCCCGGCCCTCCACAATATTTTCTGCTTCTCATTTGGCCCCTGGGGGAAACTAATTGCCCACCCCTGACATAGACTATGCCCATGGACCACTATGGAACCTACCTGGATGATTATAATATCAAAGAAAGTACGATTATTTAATGAAAATCACATTCCTTTGTCTAAATAAAGAGTGTTTTTATTATCATTGTGGTATCGGAGTCTGTATTGAGTATTACATCTATTCTTTATTATCAAAATTGAGTTTTAAAGGTCCTATATTACACAAAAGTGACTCTTGTGCACATAAAGCCATGTTATAGTTGTTACCTCATCAACAACATACCTGGAGTTGTGTTTTGTTTGATTTACACCTTTGAGTAACCCTTTAATATTAGGCTGACTACATCTCCTAAGCTCAAAATGCTCTGTTCCACCTTGTGAAGTCATGAAGCTGTAGTTTTCATGTTAACAGCTCCTTTTATGTTTAGTTCAGTAGAGATTGGCAATTCCAGAACTGAAATTATCCAAATTATTCTAGTGAGGGTGAAGTCAGCCAAAATACTTTAAATATGCATGAATGAAAAGAAAAAAACAGAACTCCAGGTATGTTTGTGATGAGAAAACAACATTATAATATAGATCAGAACATAGCATAATAGAAGCTCTTTAAAGTTTAGTATCGTGACAGCACTAGATTAGGATATTTGCTGTTCCTGAAAATGAGTGATTGACGACTGCTCTTCAGACAGTAAAGTCGTCAGTGAAGTGAGTTATCATTGTGACATGTGCTTTATGGTATCAGTGTACAGATGTGGAATTCTCTTTTGAGGAAATGTATTGACTGATAATAATTAATCTCACTTCAGGGATTGGCCTTCTATACAAAAGCTGTGTGATAAATTAATTCAAATGTAGAATAAGTAAACAAACATTTTTGTCATCATAATATGTATACATTTTCTCATAATTGTACCTAATTAAATGTGTATTTTAACTAACAAAACATAATCCGATTTTGCTTAATTTATTTTTAAGGCAGACCTTCCGTAAAATTTCCTTTCCATGTGATAGTTGATTCCTCTCACCTTTACTCACCTGAAATTGTATTTGGAGTGATTTGTGCATGCATGAGCAGTCTAATCTTTTTTTCGTTCTCTTATTTTCAAGATGTCACATTGCTGATGAAATACTGCTTTCACTGTTTGTAGCAACATCAGCTCCCACTGGGCACCGCTGTTTTCTAATGCGGAAGTCAACACTTTTGTTTCTTTTATTATGTTGTTTTAGATGAATATTGAGATTTAAAATTTCCAAATTATCATGACCCACAGGTGTCATCGATTGTAACTATATAGTAGATACAAGCACAAAAGGGGCCAATAAATTAAATAACAACTAAACAAGTGTAGCACAAGGATGCAGTGACTGTTACACAAATGCATAAACAATATTATTTTCTTAATCCCATTTTCAATATTCTGGAAAAAAAAAACAATAAAATATTAGCATCAATGTCTCATTCCACAACAAGCAACAAGCAGCAAAACCCCAAGTTAATATGGTGAATTTACCCAGAAACCCTATTTATACAAGCCTATCCCGTCTGTCTCCACTCTCCACCCCCTGTCTCTTGTTCAGCATGAAGACATCTACTAAGGTGGTCCTGAATCACCTGAGACAGAGCCCCCATCCAGAATCTTCTCCTAGCCATCACATCTATCCATCATCAATAAATATCTTTATCATATTCCACTGCTGTGGCCTGATCCTTGCTAGTGAATACCAAGTGATGGGAACATCAGGAAAAAAGGAACATGAGAAACCAGAGAAATCCCAGGGACTCAAAGAAGAGCTGGAGAAGGCCTGGCAGGTGAAGGTGGAGCACTCAGGGCAGTATATTATTGCAGTATATACAGTATAGTGCAATAATATACTATATTGCTATATATATTGCAATAAGTGTAATTCAGAGGGACTGTTAGTCCGCTTTCATCAGTCTGCCCCAGGGCAGCTGTGGCTGAACAATGAACAATGGACTGTAAAGCATTTTGGGTGTCTTGAATGGTGCTATGTAAATGTAAATTAATTCATAGTGCAATACGAGCCCACACTGTCTCTGTCCGGGGGCAGAAGTCTCTGGTTCTCTTCAGGGCTGGTGGTGGTGGTGTCCTCCGTAGTCTGGTCATCCTCAGGGCCCTGTGGGATAGAGGCTTAGTTTTTAAATGGGAAATATTTCCAATAGTAGTATAGTAGTTCTGCCATAGTTACTGTTTGGTCCTGGTTGTTGCTTTGATTGCAAAATTATGCATTAAATCTGTATTTATAAATGTGCTAGAAACAGGCCTGGACTGGCCATCGGGCATACCGGGCATTTTCCCGGTGGGCCGACAGTCCTCGGGGGCCGGGTCCGATGCTGTTTTTTTTTTTTTTTTTAACCTAGAGCCCGGTCACCGGCCCACAATTTAAAGGAGGCGGCCCATTGGTCCATCGTCAATATAGACAGTGGACTAAACCAATCAGGATATAGAAGCTTACGAGAGCGGTCCCACCCCTTTCCCTGCGCTGATCCGCGCCAGTTTCATAATCGGAAAAGCGCAAGAAAGGAGGTGCAGAGAATTAGCGGGCGAAAACATTAAAAAGCCTCACTCTGGAGGGGCTGGAGCCTCCATGTCCTCTGCAGCCCAGGCTGAAGAGGGACAGGGAGAGGAGCCGCAGCAGTCACTGTTAAGTTTACTTGCGTTATTGAAAAAAAAAGTACTGCAGCTTACAGCACAACATTCGCCAGATTCTTTTAAACCCGCCTGCTCCATCTCCGCGCTCCCCCCAAACCGTCCGGACCATGGCCACAGACGAGCTCTCCTCCAAACTGAACCGGCGCCTGTTCATCGGGGACGGGGCCGCGGAGCCAGTGGCCGTGGACCTGGCGTCCCACAAACCCAGCACCGAGTTAAGTAGATATAGCTAAGAAGCTAGCTGTGGATATTTGAGATGCTGCAGGCTTTTTACACCATATGTTGCAGCAAATGTGAGTAAAACGAGGCCTTTCCTGTTGACCTTACTGCCCCTGGACATTGCTATGATGCTAAATGTTGCAGTAACATAAACTGCAACAGTTTGCTGCAGCAAAACTTGAATTTCCCTCGAGATCAATAAAGTATCCCAGTTCAGTAAAAATATTGTTTTGAGTACTTTATGTCCATTTTTTGGATGTTTAAAACAAACGTTTCATGAACAGTACTTGTATACAATAGTGATAAACAGATATAATTTTATGACCTGCCCAGTGCCCACAGGGTGTGCAGTGTGTGTGACTCACCTGTAGGTAGAACATGCGAGTCATGAGCTCGTCCCCCACACAGAGACACTTCTGCCATTCTCTCTTATTTTTGTGATTGTTAAAACACTCTTTCATTTCATCTTCGACCCACTTCCCCTGTTCTTCCATCAAGACCTTCTCCTCTTTTTCCAAAATGATGTCTGCCCACATCATTTTGGGCAATACTTTACACTTCACCACCACTGCCGTCAAGAGCATGAACAAAAGCAGAGACAGGCCAATTATCTGGGGAAAAAAGAACACATGTAATTGTGAAACCCTGAAATTGCTGAACTGAAAAGATATTAAAAATGTAAAGACATTAAGTTGGAGTTTAATAGAAAGTTTTATAGGTGTGCACTTACTCTAGATATATTCTTCCATTCTGTCACATCGCGGTGGTGTTGTTGTGTCTGCTGAAACTCATTGTCACACGAGATATTATATTTTAAATTGTCGACGCAGCAGAGCATCCAGTCACCATTCACCAACACCAGCTCGATCCACACGAGAGCAATGAACAAAGCTTTAGCAATACGCCACACTGCAACCCTACAGAAGACTTTGCGGTGGGTCAAGGCCCTCTGGAAGCGCTGGTCCACACAAAGCTGAGCAACCAGGATGATGAGAAATGGTACAGCCATGTAAAAGAAGCAGTCGAAGTAGCGGTTCTCACAGGTGCACGGCAGCTCCACCTCAAAGACCAGGTGGTAGCATAAGACCAGGATGATGATGCTGAAGGCCAGTGTCTGCTCCAAGAGTTTACCAAAGACCTGACCCACTGCTTCCTGAACCCCGTTCATGGTTCAACATATCAGCCGGTTTATAAACACTTGGTTTCTCTTTTACTCTTTTCATTGTTCATAAACCACACAATGTAATCCAAATTAAGGTGTTACTATTTCAGGTATTTCCAGTTGTTCCAGGTTTTGTTTTTTTTGTTTTTTTCAGTTTTAATTATTAAAATAAAACTACACCACCTTCTCAAGCCAATTTAAAGATGGACTGTGTAACTTTTCTGTTGGAGGGTCTGTCACCTGCTGTCTCCGTGGAGATGTTATTGATTTGACTGGAATGTTTGGTAATATAGCATTCAACTGTCTTATCCCCATGGAAACAAGCAGGACACATCACCAGGTCAGATTCGTGAAGAGGTGACCCCACTCTCACTCTCAAGCATGCATTCAAGGTATTTTCTGAGACATAAAAACACCTAATGATTCAATGCCAAAGAGATAATTCTAAAGTCATACTGAGGAACATTCAAGGCAAAGCAAACACATCTCCATGGAGACAAGCCTCTGATCAGAAAAAAATCAGAGTGCACCTTTAAGGTATACTTTATTGTCCGTGTATGGAAAATGCATTTGACTCATCTTTTAAGGCCAACCTGTCAATAACAGTGGGCGCTGCAGTACCACGCCCAGGGACCCATCTCCAGCTAAGCTGGTGGCAACTCACCCAGACACAGAGAAAGACATGCAAAAGGACAGGACAGGTGCTAACACATGTCCCTGTGGTGCTCCTCTGAACTGGACTCTGAACTGGTGAATCTGCCCCCCATTCACCCCCCACTCCTCGGGAAAAATGGTTCACTCGATGGCTGCACCTTGGAGCAGATGAAAAATGTTTTGTTGAAACACCACAGTGTATTTTTATCAGTGATTTTGGTTTCTCTTTTGAAATTGATTGTTGTTGATATGAAATTCTGCCACTTGGGTTTTCCTTATCAGTCCACATTCCAGCTGTGTAAACATAGGCTTTTCCAGATGCAGTCACACACTTTCACTTTTATTGTTATATAAAAATGTTTCAGACTGGAATATATAGGCTCTATAACTCCAACAGATAAGTGGGTCAAAATGGGTCAAAGTGCATGAGAGTATGACTTCATGACTTTTAACATCCACCTATGGAACAAACCTCAAATATCAGAAGCTGCCTTTCCAACCAAAGAGATAGATCAGGGAAGAAGGAGTTTATAGAGCTGAGCAGGAGTTCAGTGGTGACACTGACTGAGTTCTTCATGCAGGTGGAATAAGTTTGAGAACAGTCTTAGACAGGACAGCTTAAACTTTAATTTTGTGCAGGTTTACTTAGACAAACAAACACAAAAATAGAAAGCTGGATATATGGTCAGAGCTTAATTTGTAGTTAAATTGCCAGTCCATTTTACCACTAGTATAATTTCTCAGATAGTTGTAACCTCCAAAATATTTCCCCCTGTTGTGTGACACAAATCAGGTCCGTGGGGGTAATCACCAACAATAAGGATGCAGACAACAAAAGAGCTAGAATAAATGTGCCTTTTTATTCCCCGCTCAGATGTTCACAATCACAATTCACACAGGTTAAAGTGACATATACACAAAATCAAGCTCTTACCGCTGACACGGGGCTGGAGAGCCAAACAACCCACGGTAGAGTAAGCACTTCAACCGAGCCGGGCGTCCATGCGTGAGACTTTAAAACAGCTCAGAACTTATTTGCTGTCAAGATTCAGCTCCTCCGCCTTAAATACACTCAGCCGCCCCCATAGTATGCGAAGAGGGCCAGTCTCCGCACCCAGAGGTTTGGCCCACAACCTGTCCTGTTTAGAAAAGTTTCAAAACAGGAGAAAAGATCATCTAGAGTGAGTTAACAGTTAAAAGAAACATTTTTTAGATCAAAATAAACAAAAACAAAAAAATCACACGTATGCTATCACATATATAAAAAATAATAATAATAATAATAATAATTTGTTTTACACCGATAGAGTGTAAAATGTCCAACGTGTTATACTGTTATAATATGTCCTATAATACCTATAATATGTCATGATATGTCTAATGCTTGGAGAGTAAGGGGATGTCAGAGTCAGAGTCTGAATGTATTCTTCCATGTGCTGATGGAGTCCTCTGGTGGCCTGGAGTCACATGTAAGGTGACTGCCGCTGTTATCTGGGACAGTGTCTCCTCTGATGGGGGGTCTGTAAGCACCTCCTCTCCCACATTGAAGCAACTATCCCAGTTGGATTCTGGAATGTGGTTCTTCAGTTTGTCCAGCAGCACCAGCATGGCCACTTCCCTCATTTTTTGGGGAACAAACTTATCCCCTTCTTCCAGAACTATGTCCTCCCAGTTATCCCTTGTGCACCATTTGATTTTTTTCTCGAATAATGATGCAAGGAATGCTAGAAAGAACAACACCAGAAGAGCAGACAGCCCATAAATCTGTAAAAACAATACAAAGGTACATTAAGGTACATGAAAGGTACAGTGTTATTGCTTTGTGTGGAAAGTTTCACAATATAGCATTAAACATATCTAGTATCCATCCATTTTCTTCCACTTATCCGGGGCTGGGTTGTGGGGGCAGTAGTCTAAGCAGGCACTCCCAGACTTCCTTCACCCCGGACACTTCCTCCAGCTCCTCCAGGGGGACCCCAAGGTGTTCCCAGGCCAGCCGAGAGACATAGTCCCTCCAGCGTGTCCTGGGTCTTCCCCAGGGCCTCCTCCCGGTGGGACATGCCTGGAACACCTCCCGAGGGAGGCGTCCAGGAGGCATCCGGAACATCTGCCTGAGCCACCTCAGTTGGCTCCTCTCGACGTTGAGGAGCAGCGGCTCTACTCCAAGCTCCTCCCGTGTGACTGAGCTCCTCACCCTATCTCTAAGGGAGCACCCAGCCACTCGGCAGAGGAAACTCATTTCGGCTTCTTGTATCTTTTTAACTTTAAACCCAATGGTCATTGTGGGTTTGGCGCAACACATTTGATCCTGAGCTCCTCTCACTACTTTGAGTTCTGAATACTTACAGCCATGGAACACTGGTGCTTTCACTGACACTTAGCTGGAGTGATTTTCTAACATTGAACTACAATATGAGTTGGTACTGATCCAGGGGTTGGCGGTTCGAATCCCGCTGATGACGGGTTGACCGCATGTGATCCCAGCTCAGATGAGCACTGCCGTTGTGTCCTTGGGCAAGACACTTAACTCCACCTTGCCTCCTGTGTCTGTGGACACTGGTAACCCCCATGGCAGAAGATACATCAAGGCCTGTTGTGACGTGAGCCGTCCTCCTGTGGACCCACCACCTGCGGGAGGATTCATGGGGGCTGGTGCATTGTGTTCTGGGCAGTAGATCTGTTTGGACTGCTGCCCCCGTGGCCCAGAAAAATGGAAAAGCGGAAGAAGATGAATGAATGAATGAACTACAATAACCACTGCGTTATCATGCCATACTGTGAAACATTCCAGCCAAGGCAATAATCATAAGCATTTTCCAGAGCCCCACCACAAGAAAGGTGCAAGGTTAAATAGTGCAATGTTTATTTATCTGAATATGAGAAATTGCCAAAAAGATTAGCCTACTTACTTTAGATTTCCCCTTCAGATCATTTATGGTCTCAAGCTCCTCATCGGACAGCTGGCACTCATCTTTACAAGTGAAGTTTTGGTGTGAGCTGTCAAAGCAGCAGACTGTCCAATCCGCATCGATGAGAGCTGAGACTGGCCAGATGAGGCTCACAAACAAAGCATGACAGAATCGGATTAACGTGTGACAACACCTCCCATGACAGCAGGCTCTCTGGCAGCGTTTGTCCGTCCATAGAAGTGCAAAAAGAATCACAAGTAATGGTAGACACATGTTGAAAGCACAGTAAGCCTTGGGATTCTCACAGGAACACATCAGCTCTTCTTCAAACAGAAAGTGGTAGCCAAAGATGAGGATGACCACCACGTACAGCTTGGCTCGCTCCCGTACATGTGAGACGATATGGCCGGCCCTCTCCATGTTTGACCCTCGCTGCCTGCACACTAATACTGTAGCTGTTATATCAGAGGAGATTTCAGCTTGAGGGGTTTGGTTTCTTTCTCGTTATGACAGGACAGCTTTCAGTCACACTGACTCAGTCATTGGGCATTCTGAGTTGATAAAGATTTAGAGTTTTGAGATAAAGATTCGTTCAAACCTGTTTTGTTCCAGAGAATGCTTTTTTTTTTTTTATCTCTTGCATGCCTCGAGTGCAACAGCGCAGGGTTCTGAGAATTATTTTTGTTTTTATTTCATTTAATTTAATTTACTATTTCTCCTTTGCTACAAAAGTGTGATATTATACCAAATTCATTCATTCAATAATTCAGTTTCTTTGGGTCGCAGGGGCAACAGTCCAAACAGATCTCCCACCCAGATCTGCCAAACGTTCCACTTTACAGTATCTAGTTACTTGATTTAAACCTGCACATTGCATGTTCTCCCTGTGTTTATCAACCCAAAACATGCACAGTAGGAAAAATCAAAAAGCAAATACAAAAATACTCAGCAGAGTGAAGGTGTGGTAAGGCAAGGGAGCATTTTTTGTAATAATAATAATAATAATAATAATAATAATAATAATAATAATAATAATAATAATAATAATAATAATAATAATAAAAACAATAATAAAAACAATAATAATAATTTTAAAGTGCCTATGACAGGTTGGACTACACATTATACTAAAACTTATATTAAAGATTTTACTAAACATTTTACTCTTTGTTTCCCAGTTCAGCCATTTTTTAGGTTTAGGTTTCAAATTTTTACTTCCTGGTTGAAAATCTTAATATCACACTAGGGAATTCCATAGGCCTAAATGTTTCCTAGCAACAATAGGACTGGTCCAAAACTCCTCTAATGTACACAGAGATTATTATTTGACAAATAAAATAATAAGAAAACACTTTTATATTGAACTCTCTACTTACTGTAATTTTCAACATATTTTTCAACTTTTCTTCACAAACTGCTTCTTGGGTTGTGTAAAACTATAATTTATATTTACAACAAGTATAAGAGCACCAAGTAGAAATTAAAGAATCATATAAACCTGCCATACGCACTAGGAACATCCAACAATACACATGTAGAAAAATAGTTTAGTTGGACAAGTCAAATATGATTATCTGTATTCAGTGGATTGTTTTTGTCCAGTGTCAGTAGGAACAATAACAGAGTAGAGCACAGCCGCAACCACAATCACTTCCTGTGTGCCTGTCTGTGGTGAGTACATCTCATTACCAAATTTCATAGATAATACTTTATTTTCTTTTAAATGTGATTCTGTTATGAACGTCTATATTTCATTGATTTGTAATATTTTAAAAGCCATTCATGCCAGTATATTGCTTGATGGGAATTGTAGTATAGTGTATAGTGTAGTGTATTTATATATCCTGATGCATACTTTGTCTGGAACTTGAGGTAGACGTGTTCAAATCAAATCTTACTTTGATAAATACTGTCACTGGTAACAATTGTAATCCTGCTTAATTTTTTATTACAAAAATATTGGACCTGATGGATTATGTTATACATTTATACAATTATGCCTTATTTGACACCAGCCTCTTGCTATTTTTGCTACTTCTTTTAAATTCATTATTGCCATTTATATTTTGCTCTTGGCTATTATATTTTATTGTGATGTGTGAGCTACTGTGTTCAAGAAATCTCCCTTGTGGATCAATAAAGTTTGTCTTAGTCTAAAGTGGTGTTTTGGTTCTCAATACAGTTATCCAATCAGAAAGCGGAATGAGCCTCTCATTTGGGTTGCCAGTTTAAATGCTGAAATCCATATCCACTGGATATAAACCTGAAAGGACGCTCTCTAATCTGAATCCCCATTATAACTAAATCCCATTCATCAGTGCTACTGCAGCTTCTGCAACTCACTGAGTGAATTCAGGAGGTTCTGAGCTTTCACACAAAGCATGGTCTGTCCATTCTAAAGAATGAGAAAATGTGTTTGTGTGTTCAATATGCAGGGTAAGTTCATTTGTGTTCATTTGTGTTTTAATACATTTTTTAAAAGCCTTCAGGCCTTTAACAATGAATTCCATTCATAAAAATCTTGGTTTCAGAAGAAACCACAACATTTAGACATGTCTTTAATGTCTAGTTGTGATGGGAGTAGATAAACTAAGAACTGTACATTGGTGTGCATCCAGAGATAAAGCAGGATAATGGACTTGCAGGACAACAACAAATGTTTCTGGCTTATATTTTTTACATCTGAGTCTATGTACAGTTAGAACTTTACACCTTACATATTGCACATTTCATCCCACCTCAAACTTTCCTTCTTGTTGGAAGAGTATATGCTTGCCTGTATGTCTTATGTCTATTTATTGTTGACGCCTGTGTACACTTCATGTCCATGAGTGTAATTGTGTGTGTGTGCGCGCGGGTGTGCGTGTGCGTGCGTGTGCGTGCGTGTGTGTGTTTAGTTAAATTGCACATTTGGAGTCCGGTGAAACACAATTTCAGTCCTCTGTGTAATGTCTGTTACATAGTGAATTGACAATAAAGTACACTTTGACTTTGACTTTGACTTTACAGCTAGAATCATGACTCGGACTTCCACCATCCATCCTCAGCAACTTTATTGGCTTTGAATTAATTAATTTAGACAAATACACAAAATGAAAAAAAAAGGAATTTGATCTGATCCATTAAATGTTCACAAAAGGGGTACATTTTTAAAAAGTTCACACTGAGCAGATTTAGCCTGGTTTCAGATATGGGAATAGTTCTGGTTCAGTGCTTGGTTAGATCTGGTTTATTCATGGTTTAGTTTGGTTTTGTCCCCCTGTTTGGACTCACTTCAGTCCTGACCTCCTCGTGTATCTTTCACTGGTTCTACTTTATACATTGTCTGCGTTGGTAAGAGAGCTCATGAGGACCGAGGTCTGAACTTGGGTCGGTGCTTTGGCTTGTGCAACAAGCAGCTCTTTCTCCAGCTCCTCCCACTTCCTCCAATCGGCTCCTGATTGGTCCAGTTTGGTCCGAAGCTGGTCTTGAGCGATGGTTCTCATTTGCTGACCCTTAGTGAGCTCAACCTCCTCCAGCACTGCCTCTGGCCAATCAGAAGAGGCAGAGGAGCACCAGCGTTCCCATGGCAACCAAGACAAGATGGCTGCTGCGAGGAACACCGAGAGCACAAGCAGAAGTCCAATCACCTGAGGATAGAGGACAAGTGTATGATTATTTGAAGAAAATGTTTTTATTCTATTCTGACTGGGAGTTTAGGGTTTGCCTGGTCACTGTGGCTGGAAAAGTATTCTGTCTCCATGAGTTCTGATGGGTGTGATTGACAGGTGAATTAACCAATCAAAGGAACACATGAGCGGATAAAATAAATATGGCAGCTAACAAGTACAAAATAAACACTGGAAAACAGCGAGAAAAGCACTAAACTCTTATTTATCGCAGGTACGAGGAGTTATATACTTTTTTCAGAATGATACAAATATGTTGTAAATCATGTTAGGGCTCTCATTCACTCAGATGATGTAATGAAAGTTTTTAAACAATTGGATATTAAGAAAGCAAGTGGTCCAGATGGGGTTTCAGCTCAGCTCCTTAAAACACTGGCAGAGGAAGTGAGCCCAGCCTGGAGCCTCTCTTCCAGCTTTCTGTGGACACTGGTGTTATTCCATCTTTATGGAAAAAGGCGGAAATTGTTCCGGTGCTGAAGAGATCGTGTCTGCAGGAAAATAATGATTATAGGCCAGTAGCCCTCAGGTCAATTGTAATTAAATCATTTGAGCGCATAATGGTAGGGTTTTTAAGGGACAATGTGAATCACCTGTTGGACCCCCAGTTTGCATATAGGGCCGGGAGAAGAACTGATGATGCTTTTTTTTGTTTTTTGTTTTTTTCACTCTAGGTGAAGAAGAGCAGACACGCTTTCTTCTTCCTCTCTAAACCTTGCTCTGTGTGATGTTTTATTTCTCTCGTCTTGTCATTTTTCTCCTGTTGGAACAGATTTTCAAAATCCTAAATCATGAATTGGATAAAGCTGGTCCCACGCAATTGGTATATTTTTTCAAGGGGGAGCGCCGGTCCGGAGAACGTGCTGCCTGATACACGAGGGACACATCATGCACCTGGCACCACTGTTACTGGAGGACACGGAGCGATTTACTATTGGAATTTTGATGGCAGGACATCTGGATTGGCCTGGGGGATGTTTTCCGACCCATCACTAATTGGAGCTGAGCGGATAAAAGAGCCCCGAGCCGCCGGCGGTCATTTTAGGGGCTGCGAACTGGGGGAGGCTAAAATCAGAAGGAGAAAACACAGATTGAACTGTTCCATCCCAATCTGTGGAAACCTCCCTGGCACTGGATAACATGGCGAATAACACTGGGCAAAATAAGCTAGAATCCGGACGTGTTTGGACTGGATATTTTATATGACACGCCACATATCCGGACCAGTTTTTCACCATATCCTTATTTCTTGAGAATCCATGAAAATATTGACGTATTTGGACTCCGGATTTCACTGGGTACAATATCTGTTAGTATCCGGAGATATTTTGGCACTCGCGTCTCTCTGTAGCCAGCTCGCTACTGCCCTCAGGGCTGAGCGAGTATGCGCCGCCTCGACTGCAGACTGACACCACACTCCGAACCGCACTTGCTGAATTGGGAAACGCAGCAATGTTAGCCGTGCTCCTGGCGGACAAGTATGCGGTCACGTTTTGATGGGGAGGTGAACAATCCCACTATCAGAGATGTTTTAAGGTAAGTTGAAATATCAGAATTGCTATTTGGCGGGTGAATGTTTGGCGTTAGCTACACAGTTAGCCTGCCATTCGTTGATAACGTGGAATGATAAGCTGGTTGATGGAATGATTGGGACATAATGTATCATCAGTAATATGAATGTATAACATGTAATGGCGTCGATGTCTGATTTTCGACATACGCAGGGGATGAATTTCAAAATCCCACTTGTGTAAAAATGGAGAGTAATCTGCTAGCTAAATGTAGCCTTCTAGCTAGCGTGACACTGCGATCTATCTTGGGCTAATCAGGTTGTAGCAGCTAGCCTACATAGGTTTCCCATCCAAGTGTTTAGCGTAATAATCTGTGGGTAAAAATACGCTATTTCTTAGTCCATTACCATACAAACCAACTGGGGGCTTTGTGAAATTGGGTGGGTTTTAGAGCCGCCAGGAGACTTGAAGGTAATATGTAGGATTGTGGCCAGAGTAGGTAAATACATATTGCAACTGTGCTGCTTATTTCCAAAATCTTCTCATGAATATTTAGTCAAAGTAAGTAAGTAATAAAATTATAGTTACTAGTATGACCAAGTAAGTAATAAATAAAATTATAGTTACTAGTATGACCAAAGTAGTTCTGCAGATTAAAAAATGTCTATTACTGGAAATTCAAATTCTAAGTATTAATTAATATAATGATTTTTTCTTATTCAGGCACGGGTGAGGCGCTTTCACCGTGGGCTTGGGGAACTGCAGTGGATACCCTTATAAATGAACATATACCAGTGAGTGAGCCTACGAGTCTCCAATGGGCAGCCCACACGTGTGTAAAGTTCACAGTGGTGTGTGCGAGGGTTACAGTTTGTGATGAACCTCAGAGAGGCATGATACACACAATCTAACACTTACACGCTTATAAAGAAAGCAGGGTCCATCACTGGTGTGTTTTAGTACTGTGGAGCAAATCTTAAAGGAGTGGGTGATTGAGAGGTGAATAGGGAGAAGTGTAAGGATGACCACCCACTCACTGTACATCATGTTCACTAAAAGTGGTAGGAGCCAAAGGCTCCTCCTACCTAGGTGCTCCACTAGATTTAGGAGGTCTTTTGTTCCTGCAGCAATCAGACTTTTCAACAATAGCTGAGCACTATTTTAATGTTGTGGTTCTTTTTGTATTTCTATGATGGGATGTCACTTATTTATTTTTAGCTCTTTATTTTTTATCTGTTACACTAACTTGTGTCATTGTCTTACTATTGTGTGTGTATATGTTGTATGAATGGTCAGGTGGCATAATTTCCCCTTTGGGGATTAATAAAGTCTACTCAATCACTCAAAAGTCTGTTAACTCTACTTCTTACTGTCTTGCAGAAGCTTGAAATAGGTTCTATGAACACCTGAAGGCCCCCCAAAAAATGGACCTAGCTGGGAGGACCGATGAAGTAAAGAAGAAAAAAATGAACAATCGACGTGACCGGGTAGGTAAAACAACCCCCAACACACCTCACACTGGCATCACACCCTGATTAAGGCCGTAGGGCTGATTCACATTGGTGATTTTATTAGCCCACATAAAAGATTGTTTTGGACTTTTTACAGTAAATCAACTCAAGTGCCTTTTTTCCCCTTTATTTTTTGTTGGCATCACTATCTTTGATCACTGCTTGACCAAAGAAACAAAATCCAGTTGATGGTTGTGAAATTCTTCCTGGCTGCCATGAACTATTATTTGGGTGCAAGCATTGAAATTCAGGTAGGTCTGCATTCTACATTCTTTTGAAATGTGTTGCTTAATATTGCCCTCTTCTGTGTAGCTTTTCAAGCAGCGGCTTCAGGTGGCCAAGGACCTCCTTGATGACGATGACCTGCAGTATCTGAAAGAAGCAGAACTCCATTCAACCGCACGCCGGGAGTTAAAGTTAAAGGTATTCAATCACATTTTCACAGACGAACTTTGGGCGCATCTCCTTAAAGAGACAAATATTTACCGTGAACAGACCGAACGTGATCACACTCCAGCGAGGGCAAAGACGCTTAAGTGGTCGAATGTAACTGTCCCTGAAATGAAGACGTTTATTGGGCTATGTATCGGCATGGGTCTACTTGTTCTGCCTGACAGAGAGATTATTGGAGACACACCAAAAATCTCGTCAAGACTCAGTTCTCTGACGCCATGGCACGGGACAGATTCTATGCTATATGGAGGTAAGAACTAAAATACTGATTGATTGTGATAATTATGTAATAACAAACGGTGATTACTAATATTATCAGTGCAAATTACATTTTTTCTAATTATGTAGCATTTCATGTTTACATCTTTAGGCATAATGATGAGAGAGGTATTGGTATTATGCATTGAACATTTATTCAACCATAATCATACATACAAATATAATACAAAAATAGATACATACATACCATCATACAAATACAAGCTGTAACACAAGAGCTCACTGCTCCTGGAAAGGATGGGTCAAATGCAGAAGTCAAATTTCTCCCGTGTGTCACTGTGTGTCATTGTGTGTGAGACCAATAAAGGCTAAAAGCCTAAGCTTAATCTTAATCTTAATCTTAAGAGAACAATGTAATTTACAGTACCTGTAGACATTTAAAAAATACATATTTTTATTCATCACATACACATAGTTTGCGGTGCCATCTTATTTACAATAGACCAAATATCTCACAAAGCCACAGTACAATGTAAATTATGCTGTTTTATATTATACTTTCATCCAAGGTGACTTTCCTGTGTCTGACTGAAAATGCAGAAACAATCGAAGGCAAGAGGGAGCCATCCAGCAACAGGTGGAAGTGCCAGCTTGCCTTGCAGATTATCAAAAAAATATGAAAGGTTTGTTTGCCTTTTTGGTTTTATGGCAAAATATGTGACTATGATTATTTATTATGTTTATTTCCACTGTTGCCTTGTGAGTGTGTAATGTGTGCTGTGTGTTCCAGGCGTCGATCTGCTTGATCAAATGGTTGGCTACTATGGGTTCCAGCATCGAACGAAGAAGTGGTGGAGGCGAGTGTTTTTCTTCTTTTTGTCTGTGTCCTGCCACAATGCATACATCGCTGCAGGACCTGCCTTCAGCAGAAAGTACAGAGGGTACAAGAACTGGCTGGAGGACTTGGCAGAGGAGCTTATCACACCAATGACAACAAGGGCTGTTCCTGTGACCTCTCCTCCTTCTCCATCTTCTCTTCCTCCTCCTCCATCTTATCTTCCTCCTCCTTCACCACGTTCTCTTCCTCCTCCTCCTTCTCCTTCTCTTCCTCCTTCTTCTCCATCTTCTCTTTCTCCGTGTAGTCCGCCTCCATCTGCTTCTCCGACTGTAGGACGTTTGGGGGCCATAGTAGCCACACCACCTCCACAACATGACTGTGGAAAGATATATGACAAGCGCAAGCTGTGCCGGGAATGTCAACTGGTCCCAGAGAACGAGAAAGTAGGTGGACCAACAGTCTTTGGATGCAAACAGTGCAAACTACCTCTGCACATTGAGTGCTTTGGCAAGCACTATCGCTGGTATATGTAAGGGATGTAACCTGTTCAGTATGTAGTGCACTTCATCTTACTGCCTTATGGCCTTGGGACACTTTATTTTTTACAGTTTTGACCTGAATTAGAGCTGTTCTTTATTTCTTAAAACTTGAAAATATTGTGCACTGTACATGTTGTGACTGTTTTGTTTTATTTTTTCCATATTATTGTGTTTCTGGATTATTTTATATTTTTTTCTTACGGTGTAGAATAATAAGCCACACTTCTCATGAAACCCACAAGTGTAAGCTTTCAAATACTTTTGGAATTTTGTCTCTGTGCTTCAGAGGCTGAGAAATCACTTATTTAATAGTCGTTGACATTGTTGAATTTCCAGGAAAAACCTCAGGATCTCACCCTTAAGATTTTCAGGCCTTTTCCCCAGGTGTTTTAGGTCTAAATGGGTTAATTAATAAAGACAACTTTATCAAACACAACTTTATCAAATGTTCTTGTCTGTTGTATAAATTGTATTAGTGACGTTGGCAGAGGTGGAAAAATGCAGAAAGAATGTGATTAAGTATCTTTACTTGCTTAAAGCCTACTGAATTAGTACCCATCTATAAATCTACTTGAGTAAAAGTAAAACAGTACTTGTTAATGTATTTTGAGTAAAAAAAATTACTTTAAATTGGTTACATTTTTCCATGACCTCTAGCTGGGCACCAGCAATCATTAGTAGGCTGTTTAGTCATTGTCCACCCCTGGAAGTTGGGAGAAAAGTTTGTCAGCTGTGTAGACTTAGCTTTTTCAAAGTAATTGTGATGAGTTTTTAGTAATGCTAATCTGTTTGTCATTTTGGTCAATGTCTGTGCTATTTTAAAATAACTAAGGCATATAATTAAAATATTAACCGAGTTACCAGCCGCCTAGTCAGTAGTACACTGTAAAACACTGGTATATAAATGTATGAAAATGTTGCATGGTCATAAGGCTATGGGTTTTACGATACAGTAGCCTATGAATGCTTGAAAAATAAAGCTCCCTAGTGAATGCTACCTTGTATATCCTGACATATCCGGAGGTGAGCGCAGTACCAGAACGTGACGTATTCGGAGATATACCAACAGTGAATACGTGAAACACGGACGATATCCAGTAAATATCCGGAGAACCGGATATGTAGCGTGTCGACACAGTGCCATTCCGGAGATCGGAAATGCTCCGTATACGAGAATTGACACCAACGTATCCGGAGCGTGTCAATCCGAATATCTACAGATATTGTGAATATCCTGGGATATATGACTACAAACATCCCCGGAAACAATGCCATTTTTCCCAGTGTAAATGGATGTGGAACTGTGGGGAACAGCAGCTCAGTCCGTATTCATTATCATACGCGCCAGGGGGAGGATTGCGAGTCGCACAGCCCTGCAGGAAGTTGGGGGACTGGCATAAACCAGGGTTCTGGCAAATTGTCTGTTCGCCTGGGTTCTAAAAATGTATCGATTATGTTAAATTTCCCTTGGTGTAATCAATTCTGCTAAAAATGTGATTCAGCTGGACTCTTTGTTTTGACTGCACCTTCTGCACAAACACGTCCAAGGCCGAAAGCTGCCGCTTATCCCACAGCACTCTACAAAAACAAGACACTCCACATTTGGCTCACACTGACATGTTTTATGTAATACACTCTGCCCTGTCTATTTAATAGTATCTGTCTCTGCTTCAGTTTTCAATCAATTTCAATCCCCTTCCCACCCGACCGTCTGTCACCAATGAAAAAAATGCAGTTGTTGTCGTAATATGTATGTATTGTTATTGATTGTACTGCACTTTTCATCTCTGTATCTCCAAGTTGGCGGCGCGCACATGTGCGCGGCCCCTCCCCTGGCCGTCTCTATCACTGTCCTGCTTGGTCAGGGGGAAACGGAATTTCGATTTTCTATATGTACTTGTACATATGGTTTTTCAACAATAAAGCAAACTATGAACTAATCTAATCTAATCCATGTCTTCCGATTGAGAGACATGTGATACGAATTAGGCTGGTTGGAGTTGAGTCAGCAAAGAGGGGTGGGGAGTGGGACGGTTTTATTTATTTATTTATTTTTAAATGTATTTTTTGACGTTTTATTTTGGTTTTATGAAATAAGAACTTAATTTGAAAAAAAGTTGCAGGTGCATTGTATTTGTAATGGAATGCCCATCAAAGGCTTTTCTCTATGGAGATGTTATAGAATGTTTTACAGTATGGCATTAAACCCTTGTATCTTCATGGAGATCAAACCAGACTGAGTTACAGGTTAGATCTGTGGATAGGCAACCCCGCTCACAGTCAAAATGCCTGTTTTTGCAGGTATTTTTGAGCTATAAAACCTGTTATTGAATAAATGTAAGGTCGAACAAGGTAGGAAAAGCAGGTGACAGACCGCCAACCAAGAAGTTACATAGTGCACCTAGAGAGTTGAGTCAGCAGTATCTGTCCTCATAAGGTTCGCACTAGAATTTCAGCTTTACCTT
>JAVJIX010000037.1:922500-942500 GCA_036785185.1 Paratrypauchen microcephalus | reverse complement strand
AGTACAGACAGAACAGAGTGAAGAGAAAGAACCAGCGCCGAATCAACACCTGCAGCAGCCACAGCAGACATCTCCTGAGGGACTCCATGTGGGACTCTGGCGGAGGACGGGGTCTGAACAGCTGAGTACAGAAGGGAGTCTAAGAGCTCACAAGCACAAGCACGTAGATGGAGATGTAGAGAAGGGGAAGAGGAAGCTGGACCAAACCGCAGAGTAAAGGTGTAGCATGAGAAATGCAAGGCTCTGATTGTGCTTGCTTCAGTCTTAGCAGCGTTTGCAAAACCTTTCAGAGACATCATGTGCCACTGCTCAGAAAGGGAAAATGAGAAATGATGGTGGCCTCACTGTGATCACTAAAAACATCATTATCATCCTCATTATCATGGCCATCGTCTAATGCTCATGAGCTTTTACAAATGTTTTTATATTTAGGACAGGCATCAAGTACCATTCAGTCATGGTTAGTGGTGAGAGAAGTACTCAAATGTGTTACTTTAGTAAAAGTACAGATCCGGTAGCAGAAAAGTACACAAGTAAAAGTAAAAGTATCACAGGAAATAATCTACTCAAGAAAAAGTTTTAAAATACAGTGGTACCTCACCTTACGAATGACCCAACAAATGAAAATTTCAAGTTACAAAACGCCTTCACGGTAAATTTTGGTCTGTAGATACGAAAGAAAATTCAAGTTACGAAACGCGAAATCTCAAAAATTCAAATAATGCGCGCTCAGCCACACATTATACGCTTTTCTCAGACTGGATTTAAACTTTTCTCACATTTGTCTCTCGTTTAAACACTAAAATTTTCATAGATTTTCAACAAAATTATTAATAGTGAAGTGTGGGGGGAAGGAGGAGGGGGGAGAAGACTGCGCTCTGACACGTGTGCTAGCGGCATGTGTGACAGCTGACCCGGCTGCCAGCAGGTCTAGACCTGGACTAAACCAGGACTAAACCAGGACTAAACCTGGACTAAACCTGGACTAAACCTGGACTAGACCAGGACTAGACCAGGTGGATTAAAGCGCCGCGCGTGGGTCTATTTCCTGGTTTTGTTTCGAGTCACAGCTGAGGCGAGCCGCTGCTTGCATTCAAGAGCCGCGGTCTAGACCTGCTCTCCAGGGCCCCTCCAGGCACGGAGCCCCAGACATCCAGCGACCCAGGGGGACACTGCCAGCCCGCCTTAAGAGCTCCCTAAGCGGGCATGGGTCCGGGGATTGTCCCGGTCACCGGCCTGGAGGTCTTGAAGAGGCCGACCTCACGGTTCTGTCCAGGCCGCTCTGTGAGCACCTTACGCGGGCAGGTCTAGAGCAGCTCTTGCATGCGCCTCAGCTGTGACTCGAAACGAAACCAGGTTTAGTCCAGGCTTAGTCCTGGTTTAGTCCAGGTCTAGACCTGCTGACAGCCCCCGCGCCGGGTCAGCTGTCACACATGCCGCTATCACACACGTGTCAGAGTGCGCTCTGACACGTGTCTTCTCCCCCCTCCCCCCACACTTCATTATTAATACATTTTGTTGAAAATCTGAAAGTTTGAGTGTTTAAACAAGAGACAAATGTGAGAAAAGTTTAAATCCAGTCTTAGAAACCAATCAGAACACTGTTACACTATAAAAAAAGTTACACTATTAAAAAAAAACTTCAACTTCGAATCAGGCTTTTTCCATTGAAATAGCTACTCAACTTACGAATTTTTCACGTTACGAAACCACTTCTGGAACGAATTAATTTCGTAAGGTGAGGTACCACTGTACCTGTTAAAAATGTACTTTAAGTATTTTGCACAGATTTTGAGGTCTTATAAGGCTTCAGATGTACATTGTAAAGAATTTTAAGTGCTGGCAGCAGAGATGTCTCACTTTACTGTACTTTTACAGTATTCAGACTGTGAAATGACTTTACAGCTTATTACTGTTTTGGTGAAATACAGTACAGTATATTTATGTATTTTTTTTAAATTTACAGTACTGGCAGCAGAGACAGAGACACCATCAATATTGCTGTAATATTGCAGACAAAATAAAATGCTGTATATTTCAATGATTATTTTAATTTACAGCAACATTCTTGGGTTACTTTAATTTTTTATTGTATACTGACATAATACAGAGACTCAGCACTTTAGAATATCTAAAATCTCAATATTCACTGCAATCAAAATTAAAGTTGTTCTGTGGGCTACAGAGAAGTGCTTAATCCTATGCTAAATAATCAATAAACCAATTTACAAATGATATAAATCACACAAATATTTATTTAAACAGGAAGTGTCAACATGAAAACTGCTACTGTAAAATACAATTATAATAATTAAAAAGACACTAAAAATTGTTAGATGTCTCAGATAAACAAGCCAAAGAGATTCTGAGTAGCAAAATAAAAACAGCCAAATAGTGTCTGAAGGATGCGATGGCAATGATCTAAAATTAGACCTTACCAAACATGAAAAAGTTGTAACTGTTTCCATAGTGTTGTTTTACGAATAGTGTCTTATCTTATTGAACTTTACCTTGGATCAGCAAACTGGACCAAACACTGAGGCGACCAATACAGAGGAAATAAGTGTTTAACTTATAAAGAATTATGTGAGGAATGCTTATATGCTCTCAAAAGCAGTTAAAGTATATACATTTATTCCATTGCATACTCCGCTGTCTACAAATATGCATCACTAAGAACATCTGAAACTATGTATCAATAACAACATTTGTAAAACACACTTTTCCAAGGTTTTGAAAATGTATATTAAGACCATTATGAAAATACACGTCAGTAAAAACTTGTTGAAAATACGCATCAATTGCAACATTTGGGAAGAAACTGTAGGTAGGCTGTTTTTCCCACTTAAAATAGTCCTGTGAGGTCCACATGTGTACCCGGGGTGCATGAGATCCGTCCTGAGAATCTTAATCTGTGGATGTTGTGGGGCTGTCTTGGCTGCACTTCTCTACAACATCGCGTGGCCGTCAGGGACAGTACCTCTGGACTGGTCCCTCTGTTTAAGAAGACCAGAGGGTGTGTTCCAACTACCGGAGGAATCACACTCCTCAGCCTTCCCGAGTAAGGTCTATTCCAGGGTACTGGAGAGGAGAATCTGACCCATGGTCAAACCTCGGATTCAGGAGGAGCAGTGGTGTGTGATGTGTGGTGTGTTGTGTAGTGTGTGGTGTGTGTGTTGTGTAGTGTGTGGTGTGATGTGTGTAGTGTGTGGTGTAGTTTGTGGTGTGTAGTGTGTGGTGTGTGGTGTGATGTGTGTTGTGTAGTGTGTGGTGTGATGTGTAGTGTGGTGTGTGGTGTGTAGTGTGATGTGTGGTGTGTAGTGTGATGTGTGTTGTGTAGTGTGTGGTGTGATGTGGGGTGTTGTGTGGTTTGTGGTGTGTTGTGTGATGTGTGGTGTGTGATGTGTGTTGTGATGTGGGGTGTGTTGTGTAGTGTGTGGTGTGGTGTGACGTGTAGTGTGTGGTGTGATGTGGGGTGTGTTGTGTAGTGTGTGGTGTGTAGTGTGTGATGTGTGTGGTGTGATGTGGGGTGTGTTGTGTAGTGTGATGTGTGTTGTGTGTAGTGTGATGTGTGTTGTGTAGTGTGATGTGTGTTGTGTAGTGTGTGGTGTGGTGTGATGTGTAGTGTGGTGTGTGATGTGTGTTGTGTAGTGTGTGATGTGTGTGGTGTGATGTGGGGTGTGTTGTGTAGTGTGATGTGTGTTGTGTAGTGTGTGGTGTGATGTGTAGTGTGGTGTGTGATGTGTGGTGTGTAGTGTGATGTGTGTTGTGTAGTGTGATGTGTAGTGTGATGTGATGTGTGTTGTGTAGTGTGTGGTGTGATGTGGGGTGTGTTGTGTAGTGTGATGTGTGTTGTGTAGTGTGTGGTGTGATGTGTAGTGTAGTGTGTGGTGTGTGTGATGTGCAGTGTGTGTTGTGTGGTTTGTGGTGTGTGTTGTGTGGTGCGAGTTGTGTGGTTTGTGCGTCACATAAACCATTGTGACTGAAGAGTGAGTTCCTGATGGCCACTTTAAGAAGAAGTGTTCTGGTGCATTTACCAAAGGAAAAGGAGGATGGTTTCAGTGGGTTTTGGTTGGAGGAAGTCATAGTATTTCTTTGTAAAATACAGGATATAGTCAAAACAAAGGGACAAGAGGCACAATGCATTCTGGGTCCTGTAGTTTTTATTGTGGAATGGAATATACACTCTGTGCTTTGACGGTGTTTTCATTCATCTATTCATCTGTTCACGGAACTCCACTCTATTGTCTGCAACAAATAACTCAAAATTTTGAAAGATTTTTTTGTTATACATATACAAAAAAGTAAAAAGTAAAAGTAAATGAAAAAAAAAAAAAGTCACAACAGATAAACCTGGAAACAGTGCTCAGATCCTTATCCAATCCAGGAAATAAACAGACCTAAACACGACTAAAACTAAGTTGAATGTACGGCTAAATCAGATTTGAACCACAAATACACCAACTCTAGACTTGATTTTAAACTGAACTGGAAAAAAATGACAGCAACAATTTACACATGAACATTTCACACATTTCTCTTCTCTAAAGATCATGAAAACTGAAAACACTTTTGAGACAAAGTACACACGTCACATGTTTTCAGGTTATAATAAATGGCACAAAATCTAAAATAAATAGTTTTGAAGACAGCATTATGTGGTTGTTTGTAACAGAAACACAGGGTTTGCTCATTTTATTTTGTCCAATAAATATGGGCGACAAATTAAACATTAACACACAGAAAAATAATTTAATAAGTACTGTATAACTTATCAGTAAAATATAATGAACAGGCAAAATAATCTGTTTACAGCAAGAGAGTGGAGTCTTAATATACCTACAACGGTATCACACATGCAACTGCAGACCCACAAGACCAAAACTAGAACTATGCCAGGTCTAAATCAGGTCTAAACCAGGATTAAAACAGGGCCTCACAAGTCTTGTATCTTGTGTGTCTCTTTTTTCTGTCTTTTTGACAAAAATCTTTTTGGTGCAGACAAATCAGAAACAGGAAAAACTAAAGCCCATGCAAAAGCAGAACCAAAGCTCTGCGTGATGGGACCAAACAGGATCAGACCAGGTCCAAACCAAGATCAGACCAGGACCAAACCAGGACTAGACCAGGACCAAACCTGAACTAGACCAAGACTAGACCAGGTCCAGATCAAGACCAAACCAGACCAAGACAGGACAAGGACTAGGTCCAGCCCAGATCAAGACTGAACCTGTCCAGGACCAGACCAGGACCAGGCAAGGACCAGACCAGGAACTGAGCAGGAACTGACCAGGACAAAGAGCATGCCCTGACCATGACCAGGCCAGACCAGACCAGACCAGGACCAACTTTTCAGCTTTTAACCATGTAAAAGTGTTGAGTTCTAGAGCTCAGAGTTGCTTCATGATGTTTGAGTAATCCTGTATGATGCACTTCTGTTTGGAACAGGAAGTCAAATAACCCGTCTCTATTATGAAGCCATTTTAGGGCAGCATTGTGTTTTACAATCAACATAATGTAAAATATTCATTGTTGTATGTTATAGTTTAATTCTAAATGTCCACAAAAGCACAATATGTTTGTCTTTTGCCTTTGAACGTGTTTCATTCACAAACCAAAATGGCATAAATGGCTCCATCTACTGACAAGCAGAGGAACTGACTCATTACAGGCCTGAAGAGGAATTTCAATTATCAGTTTCTCTTGATGATTAAGATGCAACAGTTAAAGGTCCCACTACCTCACATGTTGTAGCTTTTTAAACATGTAATAATGTTGATCCTTCTGTCCCACCCAGAGATGAAACTGGAGTGACATAGACAGCATGGGTATTTAAAAATCAATGTATTTCAACCATTTTGTGGTTACATGGTACATGTAAACAAAAACCTATACTTGGTTGTTTACACTCCAATCTGTGATTAAAAACTAAATAAAAATAATACTTAGGGTTTAGGTCCCCCTCCTGATTTAGAGCTGGTCTGAGTCCTGGTCCCGGTCTGTGGCAGTAGTGCTACTTCTACTGTCTCTATGAGGTTCATGCAGGAAATCCGGAATCACACGGCTCCTATTTTCTTTATTTTCAGGATTCATTGGAAGATGCAGGTGATGTTTATGATACAAAATATGTTACAATATGTACGGTTTTTCCTCTCATTTGATAATGCCACTGACAGAAGAAACGCTGGGATAAGATCTCATTTTATTTTCATACAAATTTCTAAATTTAGAAGAATCTTATCAGAAGATATATGGAGCAAACAAATGTAATTCATTTAGATTTCGTCCCCTTTGATATGGCCATGATAAAGAATTTGAAAGGCGGATAATACTGCTTCTCTGGTACAGAGTTGGCCACCAGCTTGTCTTCAAGGAGATGTTATTGCGTTGATAAGAATCATACATCGTAGGACATTAGACTTATTTATCCTCTTGGAATCAAGAAGACTAGGCCTACTTGAATGTCAGAGGCGAGTCCACTCACAGTAAAATGCATGTTGTTTTACCAATGAAGATACATGTCATGAATAAATGGTATTCCAGGCAAAACATGTCCACGGAGACAAGCGGGTAGCCGACCCTCCACCACAAAAGGAGCTCATAGTATTTCTAAAAATAGCCAATAATTATCTCTTTTATTTTTACAAACTGTCAGTATCTCAATCGTTTAAATGTGTAGTTTAAGAGCTTTCGTCCCCAGTGTTTCCTCTGAGTATTGCAGAAATGTGTCCACTCACCACACAGTTCATATGATCATTATGACAGATATTACTTTATATTATTGATATTTCTCATATACTTTGTTGATGCTGTTTTCCTGCTAGTTGTAAAGTTGCATATTTTGAAAAGGCTTTTGTTTGACAGTATCCAGGCTCAGCAGACTATTCCAGGTGACGTGATTCATGCGTCTTCACTACAGTTTTAGCTTTTCTTCACTGATGTGAGTTCTCAAACAGGAAATGTCTGTGTTTTTTTTTACGCCAAGTAAAATCCAAAATGTACAGTGTCCCGTTGTGGTCAAGAGAGTTTGCAGCAAAAGGCAAAAATCTAACTAGCATCTTTTAGTGGCCATTTTGGGTCCAGTCAAAGCAGCAAAGAGCTTTTCCATAATAATTCACCTATTCACTCCAATCCAATAATTATGATTCTATATCCTTCTAGAAACTCCAAGGGACGATAAGAAATGTGAATACATTCTTTCACCCTATTGACGGCCATTTTGGGTCCTTACAAAGTCATCCTAATGCTTTCCAAAGTTTATGCAGAAAGTAAAAGGCAAAAACAATCTTTTGGCAGCCGTTTTGGATCCTTTTAGACTTTCCCCGTTAAGTTTGCAGACATTTTTGTCCAGATAGGCCTTAATTCCTTAATTCCACTTTTTGCAAATCCATAATCCAGCTCCGGTCCTTCGTTGTGGGCCATTTTTTGGATCTGCTTTGCGTTATTTTTTGTTCGGTGCCATCAAAAATCCAGCTAGTTGATCCTCGAGTTTGTGCAAGGGTTAGACTTTGTGCATATGTGGTGTGTCAAAATAACTCAGTCAAGGTTCACTTGAACAGTTAACCCAAGCTGTGTGTCCGATTTGTTTTATGTGTCAGCTTATTTTTCGTATTTGATACCCTGTTTTTAATGCCACAAGTTAAAGAGGTTTCAGAGGGACAGGCTCGCTATCTGCTTATGGCTTAGGAAAATACAGGCACTGGCTCCAGTTCCCCGCGGCAACACAAACCAATGATTATCCTCGCACTGTGCGTTCGTACGTTTGTGGAAGCCATTTTTTTATTTAGCAAATTAACACAAAAATAATAAAGAATAGTAAAATCAAAAATCAAATCAAATGTAAAAATATTTTAAAAAGGTATAATTCAAAAGACAATTTTCTCCACAGAAAAACATGCTTCTTTTTGGGGCTTTAAATACAACAGATTAATTTAATTTTTTCTTAATTTTTCTTTTCATATACAGCTAAGTTTGATGTCATTAGTGTATGGATTTGCATTAATATACGTTTAATTTATTTATACATTATTATTATTATTATTATTGTTTTAATGTATTTATTTATACATTACGTTTATTGGCATGTACCCCATTTATGACATCAACCTGTCCAGGGATTGAAGGTTGAACCTGGAACCTCTTTGTGTAGTTCAGTGTTTTTATGTGTTCTTGATAAATAAACAAATAAACTAAATTAATCCAAAATAACTTCCACAAAACAAATCTATGTTTCTATCTTTTCGTCTTCCACCTTTCTGATTTCCTGACCTGAAGCGTTGTGTCCAGCTCAGACCCTCAGCTCCTCCTCAGTCTTGTGCCGTGTTTGCCTGTGTTTGTGCGACTAAAGGCCGGTCCGAAGGCGGGAGAGGGGGAGGCGTTATAAGGAGGAGATCTTGAAGGTGTCGTAGGTACATGCGGTGGCCCTGGTGTTCCGGAGGATGCCGGGGATGGGGGCGGGGGACGGGGGCAGGCTCTCGTCCGGGGTGTTGGCGGGAGGGGTGGGGATGCTAATGATGGCCGCCGTGAAGTCCTGCTCCTCACAGTTCAGCTTCAGCTCTGTGGGCTGAGCGTTCAGACTGGAGCGACTGAGAGAGGAGAGAGGGAGGAGGGGAGAGGGAGGAGGGGAGAGGGAGGAGGAGAGAGGGGAGAAAGAGGACAGAGGGAGGAGGAGAAAGAGGACAGAGGGAGGAGGAGAAAGAGGACAGAGGGAGGAGGATAGAGGGAGGAGGAGAAAGAGGACAGTGGGAGGAAGGGAGAGCAGGTGAGAGGGAGGAGAGAGGAGAGAGGAAGGACAGAGGGGAGAAGAGAAGGGAAGAGGGGAAAGAGGAGAGAGGGAGGAGAGAGGGAGGAGGAGAGAGGGGAGAAAGGAAGGACAGAGAGGAGGAGAGCGAGGACAGAGGGAGGAGGAGAGAGGGAGGAGGAGAGAGGAAGGACAGAGCGGAGAAGAGAAGGGAAGAGGGGAAAGAGGAGAGAGGGAGGAGAAAGGGAGGAGGAGAGAAGAGAGAGCGAGGACAGAGGGGAAGAGAGAAGGGAGGAGGGGAAAGAGGACAGAGGGAGGAGGACAGAAGGAGGAGGAGAGAGGAAGGAGAGAGGGGAGGAGAGAAGGGAAGAGGAGAAAGAGGAGAGAGGGGATGAAAGAGGTGAGAGAGCAGGTGAGAGGGAGGAGGAGAGGAGAGAAAGGAAGGAGAGAGGAAGGGGAGAAGGGACAAGGAGAAAGAAGAGAGAGGGAGGAGGAGAGAGGGAGAGGAGAGAAGGGAAGAGGAGAAAGAGGAGAAAGGGAGGGAGGAGAGAGGGGAAGGGGAGAATGAGGAGAGGAGAGAGGTGAGAGAGCAGGAGGTGAGAGGGAAGAGGAGAGACGGGAGAAAGGAAGGACAGAGGGGAGGAGAGAAGGGAAGAGTAGAAAGAGGAGAGAGGGAGGAGGAAAGAGGGAAGGACAGAGGGGAGGAGAGAAGGGAAGAGGAGAAAGGAGAGAGGGAGGAGGAGAGAGGAAGGAGAGAGGGGAGGAGAAAAGGGAAGAGGAGAAAGAGGAGAAAGGGAGGAGGAGAGAAAGGAAGGAGAGAGGGATGGAGAGAGGGGAGGAGAAAAGGGAAGAGGAGAAAGAAGAGAGAGGGAGGAGGATAGAGGGGAGAAAGGAAGGAGAGAGGGGAGGAGAGAGGGGAACAGGAGAAAGAGGCGAAAGCAGGAGGAGAGAGGGAGGAGGAGAGAGGGGAAGAGGAGTAAGAGGAGAGAGGGGAGGAGAGAGGGGAGGAGACAGGGAGGAGAAAGGGGAGAAGGAGAGAGGGAAGGAAAGAGGGGAGAGAAGGGGAAGAGAGAGGGGAGAGAAGGGGAGGAGGGAGGAGGGGAGGAGAGACAAAAGGAGAAAGGGGAGAAAAGAGGGAGGAGGAGAGAGGAAGGAGGAGAACAGTGAGAAGGGGAAGAAAGAGGGAGAAGAAGAGTAAGGATGAGAAAGTTGTGTGATTGACAGCAAACAACTTTTATAAAGTTAGAATTTTAAAGGTCATATATTACACAAACTGGACTCTTCTAATGCTGTTACCTCGTCAAAAACATACCCAGAGTTGTGTTTTGTTTCATTCACATGTTTGAGTAACGCTTTATTATTAGTCTGTTTACATCTCCAACGCTCAAAATGCTCTGCTCCACCCTGTGATGTCATTAAGAGTTCCTTTTACCTTTTATTCAGTAGAAATTGACAATTCCACAGCTGAAATGATCCAAATGATTCTAGTGAAGGTATGAGGAGTTTAAAAACAAAGTAGAGCTCTTCCTGTATAACTACATGACATCACAAAGTGGAAGTGGAGTATTTTCTATTTGAGAGAAGAACTCAGCCTAAATATGCAGCATTTTGTGTTAAACGTGTGAATGAAACGAAACATAACTCCAGGTCTGTGTTTGATGAGGAAACAACATTATAACATAAATCAGAAAATAGAGTAATATGAGCCCTTTAACTCAGGAGGTAAAGTTTTTCAGTTCAAATTCCATCCCCAAAAGTGCATATTATTTTTGTGTCCTTCAGCAATACACTTTTCCCCATCCTGCGCGTGTGTTATTGTGGTGTATAGATGTATGGGTCTGTGGTTGCTCAGAGTCTATTAGTGGTTCCTCAGGGTAATAGTGAGTGCCCAGTGGATGTAGATAAAAAAAATGTAATCGCCATTTAACTTGAGAAGAAACGCTACTGTTAGTAAGTGTTTTATTAAAGACTACATAAATCAAAATAATTCTGATATTGATGCTGGTCCATAATTCACAATTTTCTTAGAGGAAGATCACAATCAGGATTCATGCTTTCTTAATATCTTCTAAATCATCTTTAGGAGGTAACTGAAGCTGTCTGCTTCAAAATCAACACTCAGTGCATGAGAAACAGAGATAAGATGAGAAATTGGGTTTATTGTCTTGTTTATCACATGTTTTATGTTCACTGTTGCTTGAATGCAAATGAGGAGAAAAGAGATGGCCAATAGTAGAGGGTGGGGGCGTGGCCAACCTGTACATATGGTTTTGAAATAAAGCTGACTTTGAACTTTGATCTGTTGTTTCTGAAGCGTTCCATTGAAAAATAAACACATTCGTCCAGGTAGAATCCATGATAAAAGGAGAAGTTCAATTTGTCAACTGGACAAAGTTTGTTTGGTTGAAGACGTTTTGTCGCTCATCCGAGAGACTTCTTCAGTTCTGGTTCTAGTGCTGGTTAGTCCCTGTTTATATCTAGCTGCAGGGCGTGATTTACAGAGACGCTGAGTACAGACAGACGGGGTGGAACTATCTCAGCTAATTTGTATCTTTTGTTTCGATCTGGCGTCTCAATAAGGTGCCTTGTTCAATTTAGCCCGTATGAGAAGCTCACGATTTTTGCTCTGAAATAGCTCTGAAACTATCCCCTCATTTGTTCAGTTTAGACATTTCGCAACTTTTAACCATGGGGGGGGGGCCTAAACAGGGTAGGGGAGCTCACATTAACGTTCAAAAACCTCAGAAAGTGAAAATTTCATGCCATGGGACCTTTCATATCTTCTAAACCATCTTTAGGAGGTAACTGAAGCTGTCTGCTTCAGCTATTTGCTACAGGTATATGTGATGTTTTAGTCATTGTGTTTATTGTCTTGTTTATCACATGTTTTATGTTCACTGTGGGCTTAGGGAGCGCTGCAATTTCAAATCCTGTGTGTGCAACCTGTACATATGGTTTTTGACAATAAAGCTGACTTTCAACTTTGATCTGTTGTTTCTGAAAGTTTACTCTTCTTTGTGATTGGTTAAATCCAGCTGTCACTCACTCTGAGCAAGATGGAGGCTGAAAAATAGCAATATCCTGCAACTGTCTTCTCTTAAATGTAACTATAACTTTTATTTATTTTCAGTTGTACTAGATTCCAACCCACTGGTTTTCTTTCTGTTGACATTTTGTACTTGCCAACTGTTATAATTTCTTGAGTTAAAAAAAAAAATCTTCTTTTGTTTGTGTAGAATCCCTCAGTCGTCCAGGTAGAATCCATGGCAAAAGTAGAAATTGACTTTGTCAACTGGACAAAAGTTTATTTGGTCGACCATTTGGTATTTGACCAAATAAACTTTTGTCCAGTTGACAAATTGAATTTCTACTTTTGCCTTCTTTTGTTTGTTTCATTTATTACATGAATTATATGATGAGTTGAAACAAAAAAGTCGGGAATCACAATATGGTAATTTTACCACAATAGCAGATTCTCACAAGAATTTGATTTTTATCTCCAAATCACTCGCACCTTTGAGTATTACTGGGCAGTTTGACTAAAGATATTCACATTATTTAAAGTATTTGTTTTGCATGTTGTAAGTAGCTGTGAGTGCTGCCCCCTGCTGTCTCTTACGTTTGCGGTGTGAGGGTGGTGGTCTTTGAGTGCAGAGTGTCTAACTCCTGGATGCTGCCTCGGCTCACAGACACAGTGGAGTTGGCCAGTCTCATGGCAGCTCTCCTTCTGGCCCTGCGCGGACAGCAGCCTGTGGAGTTGTTGTGCGCCCCCTGCTGACTGGACAGGGAGGTGCTGCGGCTGGTCCTGAAGGCGGATTCCGTCATGCACAGCTCACTGTAGGTCATCTCATCTGTGAACTCGTGATTCTGTGGAAAACAGGACAGAGGGATGAGGAGGAACCATGAGAATGTGTTTAAAAGAGGATATTACGCAAAATCTACTTTCTGGAGCTTTCTACCATTTTATAACATTAAAAAACACACCTGAAATTTAAATATTTAGGACTTAATGTGACTCATACACTTTCCGCTTTATATACAGCAAAATTCTCTTCTCTGATCGTTCAAATTAAGTCAGACTTTGGTGCTCCCTGCCTTTATCATTATTAAGAAGAAGAAGAAGTGACTTTATTGATCTCACACTGGAGAAATTCTTCTCTGCATTTTAACCCATCCTATATATATATACATATATTAGGAGCAGTGGACAGCACACTTCTGCGCCCGGGGACCATCTCCATGATCTTCTTGCTTCGGTTTGGCCAGGACCTAAGCCGGAGGATTTACCTATGGTGCATGTTTTGGGTTGATGGGGGAAACCGGAGTGCCTGGAAGAATCCATGACTCATCGCTGTACCAGCGGCGAGTCTGGTAACGCTTGGTCCAGAATGCGCTGCCGTTGCGCTTAGACAGACAGCTAAGTGAACCAATCAGAGAACAGTTAACGGACAGCGACATGAACCAAGCCGGTAGGAAGCAATGCAAAAACATATTTTTTGAAAAGAAAGGCCTCTAGAGCTGTCAGCTGCTGTGGTTTTAAGGAATCGATGTGTTTTAGGTCATTTAAGACCAATTTTACAGCTGAATGGAAGGGACGTTGCGGGCAAAGGCGGGTGCACTGAAGTAATCTTTGAACGAATCAGAATCGCGGAGTCCGTTGTTGACCGGGGGAGCGAGGGTGGAGCGAGGGTGTCCAAATGGTATCGCGCTGTATAGGAAATACAGAGAGATATCATTTGGCTGGCCAGGTAAGGAAACCGGAGTGCCCGGAGAAAACCCACCCAGACACGGGGAGAACATGCAAACTCCACACAGAAAGGCCCAGGCGACCCGGGGATCGAACCCGGAACCTTCTTGCTGTGAAGCATGAGCGCTAACCACTCAGCCACCGTGCCGCCAGGTCAAATGAATGCAATAAATGAACATTTTGCCACGGTTTCTTTTTCTTTTTTAGTGCATTCCTGTCTTTTTGCCCAAAATGTTTTTCAAAACATTGGATCAGCTTATAACTTCCTTTTTGTGGGAGGGTAAGGCCCCCGGGGTGAAGAAGTCATTATTACAAAAATGTACATTAAGTGGTGGTCTTTCTTCACCCTATTATTTGTACTATTACTGGTCACCTCATATTCATAAATTAACTTACTGGCTTCAATCGCAGGACCTGCTTTGGTGTAGACTTGAGCATCAATCCTGTACTTCTTCATCACTTGAAGCTCCTCTGAACTCATCTATTCCGCTTAACCCTTCTCGTTTTATAAAAAGTCCTATTGTTCAGTCCACACTTATTACTTGCTTATTACAAAAAATCATTTATTTCCTCCTTTGGGTGTCAAAACTTTCAGGGATTTGTATTAAGATGGTTTGTTTTTACGTTTCCCAGATTTGTCAGCTGTAAATGGGCTTCCAGATACTCACTTGTGTCGTTACTTTCAGATACGTCACTGCGCATCCTCTCATTTTTCAACTTACCCTTCTCTTCCAACTGCTCAACCATGGAAGGACTTGTTATCCTTAAAGTCTTACAAAAAGACATTTATATCTGTAATATATAAACAGATTATGGGTCTGGATGTTTACTCAACGGCTAAGATCAGAAGAACTTGGAAACAGGAACTAGGACTATCTTTTTCAGCAGTGGGATAGGGAGGTATCAACTACCCGTTCTAGTACACACTCTGCGAGATTGCAGCTTATTCAGTTTAAAGTATTATACAGAGTTCATTATTCAAAATCTCGCTTATCGGAAATTTACCCCCAGGTTGCAGATCAATGTGAGACATGTCACGCCACTGAAACTACTGAACTACTGGAGACAATTTGCTGAAATACTTTCTAACGCTCTTAAAGTTAAAGTTGACCTTAACTCTTTTTCACCTCTATTTGTAAAGTAATACCTTGCTATCTCATAGTACTCATTTCAAAATACGAGCCTTTACATCACTTATAGCGAGATGCAATATTTTGCTTCAGTGGAAATCTGCTGCAGTTCCTTTAATATCTAAGCGGTTTTGTGATGTCTTAGGATTTCTTAAAGGTCCCATGGCATGAAATTTTCACTTTCTGAGGTTTTTGAACGTTAATGTTCCCTGTTTAGGGCCCCCTCCATGGTTAAAAGTTGCGAAATGTCTAAACTGAGCATTTGCGATCCTTTTCTGTCTTAGAAAAAATCAGAGCTCAAACGGGCGATTTTGAACAAGGCACCTTATTGACGTCAGCTCGAAAAAAGAAATGCAAATGCAGTTCCACCCCCGTCTGTCTGTACTCTCTGTAAATCACGCCCAGAGAGTTTGGACTGCGGAGGAGCTACGTAATGCGAAATACGTTTTTTTATTTGCCTGGAGGAACTTGCGAGTGTTTCTAGGCTCGGAAGTCCTTTATCTGAGCCTGTGGATATCTGAAACAGCAGTGGTTTAATTTTATTTTCTGTGGAAATGTGTTTATTTTTCAATGGAAGGCTTCTCATCTCTCCCCCCGTGCAAAAACACGGAAGTGGGTCACAGAGCGGAGCGGAGAGCTTGGCCACGCCCCCACCCCCTACTATAGGCCATCTCTGTCCTCCTCATTTGCATTCAAGCAACAACGCCCGTAAAGGAGTGTTCCAGAGTGACATTTATGACTCTTTCTCATCTTATCTCTGTTTCTCATGCACTGAGTGTTGATTTTGAAGAAGGATTCATTTACAGTATTAGGGAACCATTAAGGAGCCATATAAAAGCATCAAGAAGTACCATGTCATGGGATCTTTAAATTGGACAAGATTAATATTGCAACTAAGGGCAATGAAGAAAAATTTGAACAGAAATAGGGTTCGTTTATGGAATACTGCAAATCAATAAAAACTTAGACTGATAGACTGACCCCCTCCATACACACATTTTCTTCTCTCCTCTTTCTCTTCCTCTCTCTTTACCTTTTTGATTTTATTTTTTCCTTTATCATCAGGATTATTATTGTTTGCCTTTATTTAATTTTTGATAGTGCTGTCAGGCAATTATTATGTTTGTAGTACTTAGTGTGGTTTGTAGTATCTGGTAGTACTTTCAGAGTACTTACAGTAGTTTTTTCGAGGCAGTGCAGCAGGTGGTGGTGTTGATGCTCAAATGCAGATCTGTTCTTCACACACATAGTTGTACTGTCACTGTCACGGTCCTAAAACAAACAAGTGCAGAAGAATATTACATTATCCATACACTTTAATGCACTTCTTCAGGCCAAAAGTAGTCAACCTTACAACTGTCAGAATAAAAACAACAAAAATATAATATTTGTAAGTGTAAATATGAGTTTATAGTTCTTAATACACAAAAGCGCAGTCCTATCACTCACATCCTCACATCCTAGTGAGAATACTGAAGCTACAGCTCTGGAGAAAAATAAGAGACCACTGCATTTTTTTCTGAAATCAGCATCTCTACATGTATTACGGCCATTCCATTCCAGCGTCTGTTGAATTCCAACACAAACACAAAGCTGAGCTACTTCAGTTCTTGCACCAGGAGTGGAATAAAGTCACCCAAGAACAATGTGAAAGACTTGTGGAGAGCATGCCAAGACGCATGAAAGCTGTGATTAAAAATAAGGGATACTGCACCAAATATTGATTTCTGAACTCTTCTTAAGTGTAAACATTAGTATTATGTTGTTTTAAAATGAATTTGATCTTGTTTCTTTGCATTGTTTGAGGTCTGAAAACATGTATCTTTTTTGTCATTTTGACTATTTGTCATTTTCTGTAAATAAATGCTCTAAACAATAATATTCCGGAATATGCGGGAAATGTTGTCAGTCGTTTATAGACTCAAACAAAAATGTTCCTTTTGCCCAAACACATACCTATAAGTAGTAAAATCAGAAAAACTGATTACACTGGTTTATAAGCAAAATGCTTCCAGAACAAAAGTAGTGAAAGTTTTCTTGGTTTAGGTCACTAATAAAGAAAAAGTAAGTCAGAAGTGCTGATTGGCTGTAGTTTCCAAGATATAGTATTGGGTCAAAATAGGAAATTTATGTAAAATAAGGCAAAAACGGTAGTTTATCAGAAGGTACAGTGTGTCTACAAGCACCAGTTCTATCTGAAAGCCTGTCTGCACATTCCAGTACATTCATTTTAATATGTCTAGAGTTTTAACATCAAATATTTTTTGATTTCACATAAGAGATGCCTCAAAATTGTGTGCACCTGATGTCTTAAGATATTTCTTGTTTATTTCTTGACAAGTGCAAGTTAAATATTTTCAAAATATAAATATTATTTTTAAGCAAAAATGCCTAAATCTATTGAATAAACAGATGTGATTTTGATGTAAAACAAAATCATTAAATGTCTTGAATACATTAGCTAACCAGCACAGTTATCAATTGATTTTCAGTTCATCTTATCAATATAAATAAGATTTAGCCACATTTATCTCAGAAGCAGATCAAGTCCAAAAATGTGTAGACCAGTGTAATTTTGCAGTGGTCTCTTATTTTTTTCCAGAGCTGTATATTAAAGTCCTAAGTGATGTAGGTCCTATCTTGTATTACCAATCTCTCCTCTCTCCTCTGTAGTGTGCAGATTGGAGGTAGTCTAAATTAAAGTCCTAAGTGCTGTGATGTTAGCTCTGGTTCAGTTCCAGAAGCTGACTCAGCCTCTCTCCGTCTTTGTCATCAGGGCCATAGACTGGAGTTTGGACATAACGATAACGCTTACAACATAATACACAATGATCGTATAGCAGAAAGAATAAAGAAAAACATAAATTATTTTACTCGAGATTTAATATTGTTTAAAGGGGCCGTATTATACGAAACTGAAAACATACCTTGAGTTGTGTTTTCATTCGCACATGTTTGAGAAATCCTTTATTGTTAGTCTGTCTACATCTGCAAAGCTCAAAATGCTCTGTTCCACCTTGTGAGGTCATAAATCAGTAGTTTTCAAGTTAACAGCTACCTTTGTACATTCTTTTCAAGCACAGTTTGGCAATTCCAGGGCTGAAATTCTCCAAATGATTCTAGTGAAGGTGTGTGGAGTTTAGAAACACAGTGGAGGTTTGTGTGTTAAACGTGGGAATGAAACAAAACAAAACACAGCTTCAGGTCTGTTTGTGATGTGAGAAACAATATTATAACAGATCAGAAAATAGTATAATATGGGCCTTTTAAAAAAACATTACATTGTGGCAGTAATGTCAGAAATCCTGTTAATTATCTGGTAAATGTGAACTTAAGACAGATTTCTGGCACCAAGTTAATAGAAACATTTACTTGTCTTATCCACTAGAGGGTGATTTATAGTTACAAAACTACTTACACTTTCAACAACTTTCCTCTCATCAAATCTAGGTTGGAATAATTGATCTAAATAAGTAAATATTATATAAACTAGTCAGAAAACTCTTTGTAGGGGCTCTAAAGTGTACCATAACCAGACACCCCTTTGACACACACCTCAGTAGCATTCATCATATTTGTGTCCTTAAAAGGAGGTTTCTTAAAAGTAAAATACAGCTCTGGAAAAAAATAAGAGACCACTGCAAAATTATCAGTTTTTCTGATTTTACTACTTATAGGTATGTGTTTGGGCAAAAGTGGACCGTCATCTGCCGTACACCTTCACCTAGAAGCCACGGGCCATTCGTTTGAGGACAGTGAGGTTCAGATCTTAGCCAGGGAAAAGAACTGGTTTGAGAGGGGAGTTAAAGAGGCTATTTTTGTCAAAAAAGAGAATCTGTCGTTAAACAGAAATGGGGGAGTTAGACATAACTTGTCTCCCATTTATAATTAGATTCTTATACCAAGTTAGAACAGATGAACGAAAGCATTAGGGCAGACAAGTCAGGGGCAGAGGGGTGGAGACGGTCGTCAGTTTGAATAGAGAGGCTAAACTATACGCCACTCGAAAAACAAAAGGAGCAATTAGTTGAGATAGTTACAGAACTATTCCAGGGTATTGAGCTCATCTGAGGGCTGAATAGATGTGCTAAACGAGACGCCAGAGGAAAACAAAAGATAGCAGATTAGCTGGGATTGGTTCAGAACTTTTCCGGTGTAGTGAGCTCCTCCTTGCAGCTAGATATAAACAGGGTCTAACCAGCATCAGAACCAGAACTGACAAAGCCTCTCGGATGAGCGGCGAAACGTTTTCAACCAAACAAACTTTTTCCAGTTGACAAATTGAATTTCTCCTTTTATTTGGGCAAAAGGAACATTTTTGTTTGAGTCTATAAACTACTGACAACATTTCCCCCAAATTCCAAATAAAAATATTATCGTTTAGAGCATTTATTTGCAGAAAATGACAAATGGTCAAAATAACAAAAATATACATGTTTTCAGACCTCAAACAATGTAAAGAAACAAGATCAAATTCATTTTAAAACAACATAATACTAATGTTTACACTTGAGTTCAGAAATCAATATTTGGTGCAATAACCCTTATTTTTAATCACAGCTTTGTGAGATATATTCTTTTATGCTTGAAGTGTTCTTCATATCTAGTCTAGTCTTACTGTGGGAACCGTCTCACCTCACCATTTGTTTCTCCATATGGTGTATACATCAAGTGTGGCTATATGTTATAAAAGGCTGTAAACTAACTTGGGGTGTGAGACCCTTTCTGTGGGTTGTATACACATGGTGCTGTAAACAGCTAATGCCACATTTACTGTGGGGTTGTGTTGTGACAGTTGTTTACTTCTGTTATTTCAAGGTATGAGAAACTTACAAGGTCCCTCCATAGGGGGTGTCATGGGAATTCCTCTGTTTTGATTGGCTGACCTCACTATTGGACACTCTGCATAGTTAAACTATTCTCTGATAGGGTAGCTGTTGCTGATGTCATAAATATTCAACAGTGTACTGTATTTAAAGACAGCCCCTTGTGGTGTGTGTGTGTGTGTGTGTGTGTGTGATCTGCCCCCACTGGGAAGGTCCCTCTTCACGTCTCTCTGCTAAGCTGACAACATGAATGCTGAAGATGTCTGATGTCACCATTTCGTTTGTATTCTGCTATTTTTACATTAAAATGCTGAATAACCTAAATTTCGACTAATGCCTTCCTTCAGACCTCCTTCTGACCCATTTTTGAAACTGACAGCTTTCATGTGTCTTGGCATGCTCTCCACAAGTCTTTCACATTGTTCTTGGGTGACTTTATTCCACTCCTGGTGCAAGAACTGAAGTAGCTCAGCTTTGTGTTTGTGTTGGAATTCAACAGACGCTGGAATGGAATGGCTGTAATACATGTAGAGATGCTGATTTCAGAAAAAAAATGC